>JBAKBP010012079.1:0-69299 GCA_037953745.1 Lithodes maja | reverse complement strand
GGTAATGTCTGTATTATTATCTTTATTATTTTATATTCATTCATTATACTAGACACGTTTTAATTATTTTAATGGTTACTTAACAATCAACAGTGATATCCAAATCTTAAGAGTCATGATATATTACATTAATACACATTTACTACATATAGAGCATACAGTATACACAAGCGAAATAAAGAAATGATGAACCCAAAAAGTAAGCACGAAATGAATACTGACTGACTTGGCCCACGCAGCTTAGAGCCAATCACAGGCCCTGCTTCACGTATTACTCATAATAATAATAAGATAGGCAGCGACGGCATTTCATATCTTACTTGTGTTTATGGTATTATATCTGCGTTATTTATGTGTTCCCTGTAATAGTTCATTGCTCTTAAGGCTTGGATATCACTCTAGATTATCACAATATTATTTGAATTAATTAAACTTATCTTTATTATTCCATATTTTTGTTATTAAACTAGATAAGTCTTAGTAATTAGAATTAAAATGCTAATGTGATAAGTTATATCCAAACCTTAAAAGCTATAACATATCACATATAACACATATATAACGTAGATAGCATACAGTAAGCACAAGCAAGGGAAGAAATGCCGTCACTGCCTATTTAAATGTGTAAATTTTGTGGTAGAGGTATTAAGTGTTCAACACAGAGCTAAAATGTTTCGAGTTTGAATATTGCTTCCGACAGGAGGATATTATTTGGTTTTCCTTGCAACATCATTTACCCCTTGAGACTCATGACGCTTTTTGACAGTTTATTGTGGCCCGTTTTCGATGATTTTATACAGCGTAAGAAGGACCTTTGGGATGTAAACTATAATTTGTTAACAGTGAATTAATTACAGAAATATTTCTATATATGTACATTAATCACGATTGAAGTAGCTTAAATGATGCAGGACAAGCTATCACATGTATTATTATGATAGTTACATACACAAATACTTATAATAAATTGACATCTTTATATGCCTTCATTAACTAACATTTCACATAAACATTTGTTTTCACTCACGCCATCACCTCCATTAGTTATAATGGTGACTTAAGGTTACGTAACATTGTATCGGCTGCAATTGTTCATACATTACTTCCAAGTACCGGTATGTGTGGTAATGAAGTGCACGTCCGTAATTTGTTAACACATAACCTATAACTCAAATAAACAATATTTACACTACATCATATAATTATAATAATCAATTTTGAAACAAACTGCCGGTGGAACTTATAGTATATGGTGAAACAAACTGCCGGGGGAACTTATAGTATAATTATGGTGAAACAAACTGCCGGGGGAACTTATAGTATATGGTGAAACAAACTGCCGGGGGAACTTATAGTATAATTATGGTGAAACAAACTGCCGGGGGAACTTATAGTATATGGTGAAACAAACTGCCGGGGGAACTTATAGTATAATTATGGTGAAACAAACTGCCGGGGGAACTTATAGTATATGGTGAAACAAACTGCCGGGGGAACTTATAGTATAATTATGGTGAAACAAACTGCCGGGGGAACTTATAGTATAATTATGGTGAAACAAACTGCCGGGGGAACTTATAGTATATGGTGAAACAAACTGCCAGGGGAACTTATAGTATAATTATGGTGAAACAAACTGCCGGGGGAACTTATAGTATATGGTGAAACAAACTGCCGGGGGAACTTATAGTATAATTATGGTGAAACAAACTGCCGGGGGAACTTATAGTATATGGTGAAACAAACTGCCGGGGGAACTTATAGTATATGGTGAAACAAACTGCCGGGGGAACTTATAGTATATGGTGAAACAAACTGCCGGGGGAACTTATAGTATAATTATGGTGAAACAAACTGCCGGGGGAACTTATAGTATATGGTGAAACAAACTGCCGGGGGAACTTATAGTATATGGTGAAACAAACTGCCGGGGGAACTTATAGTATATGGTGAAACAAACTGCCGGGGGAACTTATAGTATATGGTGAAACAAACTGCCGGGGGAACTTATAGTATAATTATGGTGAAACAAACTGCCGGGGGAACTTATAGTATAATTATGGTGAAACAAACTGCCGGGGGAACTTATAGTATATGGTGAAACAAACTGCCGGGGGAACTTATAGTATATGGTGAAACAAACTGCCGGGGGAACTTATAGTATATGGTGAAACAAACTGCCGGGGGAACTTATAGTATAATTATGGTGAAACAAACTGCCGGGGGAACTTATAGTATATGGTGAAACAAACTGCCGGGGGAACTTATAGTATAATTATGGTGAAACAAACTGCCGGGGGAACTTATAGTATATGGTGAAACAAACTGCCGGGGGAACTTATAGTATAATTATGGTGAAACAAACTGCCGGGGGAACTTATAGTATAATTATGGTGAAACAAACTGCCGGAGAAACTTAAAGTATATGGTGAAACAAACTGCCGGGGGAACTTATAGTATAATTATGGTGAAACAAACTGCCGGAGGAACTTATAGTATAATTATGGTGAAACAAACTGCCAGGGGAACTTATAGTATAATTATGGTGAAACAAACTGCCGGGGGAACTTATAGTATATGGTGAAACAAACTGCCGGGGGAACTTATAGTATATGGTGAAACAAACTGCCGGGGGAACTTATAGTATATGGTGAAACAAACTGCCGGGGGAACTTATAGTATAATTATGGTGAAACAAACTGCCGGGGGAACTTATAGTATAATTATGGTGAAACAAACTGCCGGGGGAACTTATAGTATATGGTGAAACAAACTGCCGGGGGAACTTATAGTATAATTATGGTGAAACAAACTGCCGGGGGAACTTATAGTATAATTATGGTGAAACAAACTGCCGGGGGAACTTATAGTATATGGTGAAACAAACTGCCGGGGGAACTTATAGTATAATTATGGTGAAACAAACTGCCGGGGGAACTTATAGTATATGGTGAAACAAACTGCCGGGGGAACTTATAGTATAATTATGGTGAAACAAACTGCCGGGGGAACTTATAGTATATGGTGAAACAAACTGCCGGGGGAACTTATAGTATAATTATGGTGAAACAAACTACCGGGGGAACTTATAGTATATGGTGAAACAAACTGCCGGGGGAACTTATAGTATATGGTGAAACAAACTGCCGGGGGAACTTATAGTATATGGTGAAACAAACTGCCGGGGGAACTTATAGTATATGGTGAAACAAACTGCCGGGGGAACTTATAGTATATGGTGAAACAAACTGCCGGGGGAACTTATAGTATAATTATGGTGAAACAAACTGCCGGGGGAACTTATAGTATAATTATGGTGAAACAAACTGCCGGGGGAAACTTATAGTATATGGTGAAACAAACTGCCGGGGGAACTTATAGTATAATTATGGTGAAACAAACTGCCGGGGGAACTTATAGTATATGGTGAAACAAACTGCCGGGGGAACTTATAGTATAATTATGGTGAAACAAACTGCCGGGGGAACTTATAGTATATGGTGAAACAAACTGCCGGGGGAACTTATAGTATAATTATGGTGAAACAAACTGCCGGGGGAACTTATAGTATAATTATGGTGAAACAAACTGCCAGGGGAACTTATAGTATAATTATGGTGAAACAAACTGCCGGGGGAACTTATAGTATATGGTGAAACAAACTGCCGGGGGAACTTATAGTATATGGTGAAACAAACTGCCGGGGGAACTTATAGTATATGGTGAAACAAACTGCCGGGGGAACTTATAGTATAATTATGGTGAAACAAACTGCCGGGGGAACTTATAGTATAATTATGGTGAAACAAACTGCCGGGGGAACTTATAGTATATGGTGAAACAAACTGCCGGGGGAACTTATAGTATATGGTGAAACAAACTGCCGGGGGAACTTATAGTATAATTATGGTGAAACAAACTGCCGGGGGAACTTATAGTATATGGTGAAACAAACTGCCGGGGGAACTTATAGTATAATTATGGTGAAACAAACTGCCGGGGGAACTTATAGTATATGGTGAAACAAACTGCCGGGGGAACTTATAGTATATGGTGAAACAAACTGCCGGGGGAACTTATAGTATATGGTGAAACAAACTGCCGGGGGAACTTATAGTATAATTATGGTGAAACAAACTGCCGGGGGAACTTATAGTATATGGTGAAGCAAACTGCCGGGGGAACTTATAGTATAATTATGGTGAAACAAACTGCCGGGGGAACTTATAGTATATGGTGAAACAAACTGCCGGGGGAACTTATAGTATATGGTGAAACAAACTGCCGGGGGAACTTATAGTATATGGTGAAACAAACTGCCGGGGGAACTTATAGTATAATTATGGTGAAACAAACTGCCGGGGGAACTTATAGTATATGGTGAAACAAACTGCCGGGGGAACTTATAGTATATGGTGAAACAAACTGCCGGGGGAACTTATAGTATATGGTGAAACAAACTGCCGGGGGAACTTATAGTATATGGTGAAACAAACTGCCGGGGGAACTTATAGTATATGGTGAAACAAACTGCCGGGGGAACTTATAGTATAATTATGGTGAAACAAACTGCCGGGGGAACTTATAGTATAATTATGGTGAAACAAACTGCCGGGGGAACTTATAGTATATGGTGAAACAAACTGCCGGGGGATCTTATAGTATATGGTGAAACAAACTGCCGGGGGAACTTATAGTATATGGTGAAACAAACTGCCGGGGGAACTTATAGTATATGGTGAAACAAACTGCCGGGGGAACTTATAGTATATGGTGAAACAAACTGCCGGGGGAACTTATAGTATAATTATGGTGAAACAAACTGCCGGGGGAACTTATAGTATAATTATGGTGAAACAAACTGCCGGGGGAACTTATAGTATATGGTGAAACAAACTGCCGGGGGAACTTATAGTATAATTATGGTGAAACAAACTGCCGGGGGAACTTATAGTATATGGTGAAACAAACTGCCGGGGGAACTTATAGTATAATTATGGTGAAACAAACTGCCGGGGGAACTTATAGTTTAATTATGGTGAAACAAACTGCCGGGGGAACTTATAGTATATGGTGAAACAAACTGCCGGGGGAACTTATAGTATAATTATGGTGAAACAAACTGCCGGGGGAACTTATAGTATATGGTGAAACAAACTGCCGGGGGAACTTATAGTATAATTATGGTGAAACAAACTGCCGGGGGAACTTATAGTATATGGTGAAACAAACTGCCGGGGGAACTTATAGTAAAATTATGGTGAAACAAACTGCCGGGGGAACTTATAGTATAATTATGGTGAAACAAACTGCCGGGGGAACTTATAGTATATGGTGAAACAAACTGCCGGGGGAACTTATAGTATAATTATGGTGAAACAAACTGCCGGGGGAACTTATAGTATAATTATGGTGAAACAAACTGCCGGGGGAACTTATAGTATAATTATGGTGAAACAAACTTCCGGGGGAACTTATAGTATATGGTGAAACAAACTGCCGGGGGAACTTATAGTATAATTATGGTGAAACAAACTGCCGGGGGAACTTATAGTATAATTATGGTGAAACAAACTGCCGGGGGAACTTATAGTATATGGTGAAACAAACTGCCGGGGGAACTTATAGTATAATTATGGTGAAACAAACTGCCGGGGGAACTTATAGTATAATTATGGTGAAACAAACTGCCGGGGGAACTTATAGTATAATTATGGTGAAACAAACTGCCGGGGGAACTTATAGTATATGGTGAAACAAACTGCCGGGGGAACTTATAGTATAATTATGGTGAAACAAACTGCCGGGGGAACTTATAGTATAATTATGGTGAAACAAACTGCCGGGGGAACTTATAGTATATGGTGAAACAAACTGCCGGGGGAACTTATAGTATAATTATGGTGAAACAAACTGCCGGGGGAACTTATAGTATATGGTGAAACAAACTGCCGGGGGAACTTATAGTATATGGTGAAACAAACTGCCGGGGGAACTTATAGTATATGGTGAAACAAACTGCCGGGGGAACTTATAGTATATGGTGAAACAAACTGCCGGGGGAACTTATAGTATATGGTGAAACAAACTGCCGGGGGAACTTATAGTATATGGTGAAACAAACTGCCGGGGGAACTTATAGTATAATTATGGTGAAACAAACTGCCGGGGGAACTTATAGTATAATTATGGTGAAACAAACTGCCGGGGGAACTTATAGTATATGGTGAAACAAACTGCCGGGGGAACTTATAGTATAATTATGGTGAAACAAACTGCCGGGGGAACTTATAGTATAATTATGGTGAAACAAACTGCCGGGGAACTTATAGTATATGGTGAAACAAACTGCCGGGGGAACTTATAGTATAATTATGGTGAAACAAACTGCCGGGGGAACTTATAGTATATGGTGAAACAAACTGCCGGGGGAACTTATAGTATATGGTGAAACAAACTGCCGGGGGAACTTATAGTATATGGTGAAACAAACTGCCGGGGGAACTTATAGTATATGGTGAAACAAACTGCCGGGGGAACTTATAGTATATGGTGAAACAAACTGCCGGGGGAACTTATAGTATATGGTGAAACAAACTGCCGGGGGAACTTATAGTATATGGTGAAACAAACTGCCGGGGGAACTTATAGTATAATTATGGTGAAACAAACTGCCGGGGGAACTTATAGTATATGGTGAAACAAACTGCCGGGGGAACTTATAGTATATGGTGAAACAAACTGCCGGGGGAACTTATAGTATAATTATGGTGAAACAAACTGCCGGGGGAACTTATAGTATATGGTGAAACAAACTGCCGGGGGAACTTATAGTATATGGTGAAACAAACTGCCGGGGGAACTTATAGTATAATTATGGTGAAACAAACTGCCGGGGGAACTTATAGTATATGGTGAAACAAACTGCCGGGGGAACTTATAGTATAATTATGGTGAAACAAACTGCCGGGGGAACTTATAGTATAATTATGGTGAAACAAACTGCCGGGGGAACTTATAGTATATGGTCAAACAAACTGCCGGGGGAACTTATAGTATAATTATGGTGAAACAAACTGCCGGGGGAACTTATAGTATATGGTGAAACAAACTGCCGGGGGAACTTATAGTATATGGTGAAACAAACTGCCGGGGGAACTTATAGTATATGGTGAAACAAACTGCCGGGGGAACTTATAGTATATGGTGAAACAAACTGCCGGGGGAACTTATAGTATATGGTGAAACAAACTGCCGGGGGAACTTATAGTATAATTATGGTGAAACAAACTGCCGGGGGAACTTATAGTATATGGTGAAACAAACTGCCGGGGAACTTATAGTATAATTATGGTGAAACAAACTGCCGGGGGAACTTATAGTATATGGTGAAACAAACTGCCGGGGGAACTTATAGTATATGGTGAAACAAACTGCCGGGGGAACTTATAGTATAATTATGGTGAAACAAACTGCCGGGGGAACTTATAGTATATGGTGAAACAAACTGCCGGGGGAACTTATAGTATATGGTGAAACAAACTGCCGGGGGAACTTATAGTATATGGTGAAACAAACTGCCGGGGGAACTTATAGTATATGGTGAAACAAACTGCCGGGGGAACTTATAATATATTATGGTCAAACAAACTGCCGGGGGAACTTATAGTATATGGTGAAACAAACTGCCGGGGGAACTTATAGTATAATTATGGTGAAACAAACTGCCGGGGGAACTTATAGTATATGGTGAAACAAACTGCCGGGGGAACTTATAGTATATGGTGAAACAAACTGCCGGGGGAACTTATAGTATAATTATGGTGAAACAAACTGCCGGGGGAACTTATAGTATATGGTGAAACAAACTGCCGGGGGAACTTATAGTATATGGTGAAACAAACTGCCGGGGGAACTTATAGTATATGGTGAAACAAACTGCCGGGGGAACTTATAGTATATGGTGAAACAAACTGCCGGGGGAACTTATAGTATAATTATGGTGAAACAAACTGCCGGGGGAACTTATAGTATATGGTGAAACAAACTGCCGGGGGAACTTATAGTATATGGTGAAACAAACTGCCGGGGGAACTTATAGTATAATTATGGTGAAACAAACTGCCGGGGGAACTTATAGTATATGGTGAAACCACACCAAACACTTCGGCTTAGGACTCTCTAAAACGTGTTTTGTTCTCTTAAGTACCGTAAATAAAGCCCAGAGCGAAAAAGTTATTGTATATATTTTCTATATCTTTTCTTTTTTCTTGTTTTCTTTTTATCCTGGTATACAACAGGTTCGGCCCTACATGGACACTCTTCACGTATAAGCTATATACAAACACGTGAACATTGTGTATAATCTATCTATATCAATTAATTGCACGTGGAAGAAAGAAAATGGTACCGGTATTTTATAATATGTAACCAACCCTCGCATTTACTTTTCACAGCATGAATTTGAGAATTATTGGATTGAGATATATATTCAGCAAATTGATGGTGCATACAGCTAATAGCTACAAACAAATATATTTATATTTAGGAAAAAAAAAGTATACAAATAAATGCCACCGTATATATATACTGTATATAAGGCTATATCAATAGTGCTCTTAGTTTAATGACGTGTTGCATAGGAAACCCAAAACTTTACCAGTACTCTTATTGTTTTCACAAGACGATAATCAAACGCAAAACATTTCCTCTGCTTTTTTAACAATACCTCTACCACTCCAGTGTAAATATAATCTCTTTAGAGGACAGCCTAATTTCATTATCATTACAATAAATAATAAGTCAATGTTTTATTGTATGATCTGGACACTATATATTAAAAGTAATATAGGAACAACAATAATCTTATTTACATTAGGTGAATTCCCACTGTTTCAGTATTTACAAAATTCCTTAACCATTACATTTATATCCTTCTTCATGAATCGTTAGGTTGTTGGTTTTTGTATTAGTCTCTTTGTCTGGTGTTTTATTATAATGGTATGGGCAGGAATCTCCCCATCCAATTAACGCTACGATTATGAGGTTTAACTCATTCAGTACCGGTGATGTTGTTTTCATCATAATATTATTCTGGCAAATATTAGACGATTGTATTAAGCTAAAGAAGGGTGTCTACTAATTTGAAATGCTACATATTATCGCAAATAACACCTTAGCTCCCACAGCCCCTTTATTATCTACATATAATAGTCTGAATATAGTTATAGTGAAATATATATTAGATGTCCCCGGTACCAAAAGGGTTACTAAAATGTCTCTATTTATGGCCTAGCTAAGATTCACCAAGGTCCGTTGCTCTATGATATAGAAATTCACCTGCAACGGAACGATATCCCTTAACCCGGTAAGCGCTAAATAGACCTAGGGGCTAGGGTAGTTATTTGTGCATTTCTAGCCTTGGATTCTGACAGAATTCGTTATATTTACAATATAGACCATTATTTGTTTTCGGTATGCTTTTATTTTACATATATGATGTATATATGAACCTTCAAGAGTGCTAAAATAAGTGGGAAAAGCATTTGGGTGGTGAAAAACGAAGATATTGGCCACCCGGTCGTAATGTCAGGCGAGAGAGAGCTACAGGCAACCCTCCTCTCTCGCTGTCTGTGAGGTAACTGAGACGAGCGGGGCGGTGTGGGCTGGTGTCTGGGTGTTACATATCGATCTTTTCTGCAACCCACTTGTGCTACATTATCGCGGGAGAGAAAAATAACCGATAAATGATGATAATAAGAGGGAAAATAGGTGATAATTGAGGAGGGGAGGGAGGGGGGAATAAGGTGGGGAAGGAGGGGAGGGGGGTGGGTGAGATTTACATGGATGAGTACTGGAGGGGAATTATCTCACCTAGAGACAAATTCCTTTGTTTTGATAGGCCCTTTTTTTTTTTGGAAAGCTTTTTTAATGGTCTTGCTTCCGTGAGGCCTATCGCGTTCCCTATAGGAAGCCTTCCGTGAGGCCTATCGCGCTTGCCGGGTTAAGCTGCTTCACGCATGATTAATATAGATATAGAAATATTGGTTCCATAAATTGGTCATGTTTAAGGAATTATAGTACGTTTTGTCTTACAAATGTCCACTGCCTTATGTTCGACTTTCTAATTCGTGTCAACTGCCATATTTAATATACCCAAATTTCATACCATATATTGGCATTTTGCCTCAACGTTTTGATGAAACAGAGTCGAAATTAATATGGTGTAAATTTACATACATGCAATTCAATATTATATTTGACTGAACTGCACTTCTTTATTTGTTTATGTTAATCGAAGGGACAAGAAGAACCAGACCAACTCTCGTGGGTCCATCTATCCACTCGGAAGGACGGAGAACCGTAGCACTTCCTTCACCACTTACAGGTGGCCTCTCCCAACACTTTAATCTCACCCTCTCCAGTGAATGGAATATAGTTATTTATTAACCCTCTCCGACATATGACGCGATTTTGAGCCTATTAGGGACACTTTAAAGCCTTTGTTAACATCAGGGGTATTTATAAACCTTTAGTTTAGTTACTTCAACCTCTGCAGTTGTCTTTGAGTTAGCTGTGGGCAGAAAACTAATTTTGGAGAGGTAATTATAAAAGTGAGAGAACTCTATTTCTTATTGCTAATCTGGCAACCTCTGCGTCATAAAAGCGTGAAAGGGTTAACATTATTATTCAGTAAAAGAAGGAAGTGTAACAGTTAAACGGCTTTACGCCATCTCAATTAACCCTTCTTAATACCACAGATCCTTCATTAGCTGCATACTATTGCTTATATATAGCGAAATAAAAAAATAAACGGAACCCTGGTACGGAAGGGGTTAATCTCGGAGGGAGCAGTGCTCGCTGAGGCAGTTGAAAGACGCCAAATCTCTTCAAATAACATGCAACTATGTATAATGTAATGTTACATTAACGTGTAGCCGTGTGTTTGCGTTGACTAGTTACGAAATAAGAATAGATTAGTGTGAGCTACCGTATTTAAAGGGGAGGTGGGTTGACAGGCGAATACTGTATTGAGAATACACACGTAACCATATGTTTTTAACTTTTAATATTCAATGCATTGAATCAAGGTACCCATTGTATGTGTGGGTCAATGATAATTATAATAATTGGCAAATATGAACATGAACTACGTAACCTATTGCTATTTTAATGATATATTATTTCATTTTAGGAAGAATATTTGGAAAGCATGCATACAAATACATAGATAGGATTCATTTCATTCAGTGACAGGAGAAGGTTGTGTTAATCTGAGCTCCTGCCCGGACCACTTACCAGTGACCTTTAGTGACCATTCACACCTACCTGTGTTTGGGGGCAGTGCACTCGTGTTATATAAAAGTGTTTTAGCTGTTAGTTTACTTGTTTATGTTTTTCTGTACTTAGTTTCTTGCTCCTCGCTAAGCTTATTGGGATCATGGCAGGTATGGAGTGCGAGTCTCTAACTGATCTGCATCATCTTAGTCTCCAGGTAAGGGAAGAGATGGTTGTGGTGAAGGAAGAGGTCTTGGCTCTAAGGGAGGTTAATGTTAAACTTCAGAGGGAAGTGGATTTGATTAAAGACGAAAATCTAGCTTTCAAGCTTAGCCAAGAGGAAATAGAGTCGAGTAAGGGGAAAAGGGAGGAAGTTGATGAAAAATTGTATTAATGGCAGGTTGTTAAAAATACGGGTGGGAAAGTCACACTCAAGAAGCAGGATAGTAGAATAGATATGAGTGTGACAAATACATTCTCTCCTTTGCGAGACGAATGTGAGGGAAAAGATAGTCAGGATATGGAAGGGTTAGCCGAAGTGCCTGCCGCCGACTCAGCTCCAACCACTGACGCTGTGCTACCTACCACCACCACCAACACCACCAAGGGAGCTTCTGTCACCACCGGGGGTTCTCCAACTGCAGCTACTGGATCCTCCCGAGGGAAAGGTATAGTAGAGTCATTTTCAGAGCTTCCGTGACCGTGTTTAGAATACCAAAGTTTCTCAGTGAATTTAACAAGGGCAACTGATACTAAAAAAAATAAGCCCCCATACACCTCACCAAAATGACGGGAAAGTTGTTATTTTAGACGTTTTTCAAAATGGCCGCCGCCGTCATCTTAAATTTGTTATAAAGTTCTATTTCTTGAAGTGAATGGCCAAAAATGACAATTTTGGTGTCTATTCCCACTAATTTTGGTGTCAGAAAACCAATGGGATGGCATAATTAAAAAATAATTAATAACTAATTACCAAATAATTAAGAAAATAAGAAAATAATTAAGAAAATCAATGGGATGGCATAATTCATGATTTAGAGTCCCATTAACCTCAACATCTAAGACAAATATGATGTTGTTAAATCCACTGAGAAACTTTGGTATCCTAAACACGGTCACGGATCCTCTGAAACTTACTCAAATAATATAATATATAATTTAAAATGTAAACCAAGAATGTTGACTGATCAATTCCTTCTTTTTCAGGTTTGTTGCATCGAATTTGGCGTGAAGAATCATAAGCATGGAACGTAGAGGAGTTAGTGATGTGCCTGACTCAGGACCTGGATTAAAATGCATATTATGTCAACATCCCTGTATAGCTGATGATAGTACGGACAAGACATCTGATACAAAGTGGGAGAATCTAAGGAGCAAGTGTTTTCGGTGGAAGGAACTTGATAAATTTCAGCATGCCTATGCAGCAGTGGAGTGGGACAAGGGGCCTAAAGGCCTGTACATGCATAGTAAATGTTACACCCAGATCAGTAGTAATCGCTATATTCAGCAAGCGCAGAATCGTAAGCGGAAATCTGAACAGGAAGAAGTTCAAGCATCAACTTCATGTCAACAACTCCCAGGAAATGTGCCTAAAAAGCTTCGTTCTAGTACTGGAGTGGTTCATGATAAGAATCTCTGTGTGTGGTGTATGAAAGGACCACAAAAAACCAGTAATCCTGGCAAGTCCAAACTTTTGCTGCTATCAACAGTAGACGCATGGAACCGATTCAAGTTGCATACAGTTTGTCTGTCAGATGAGCCTATAAGAGAAAGATTGAATACCCTACTTGCATCTATCCCAGACAGTCGAACGGCGTTTGGATTGGAAATTCGTTATCATCGTGAATGTTGGCGCAATTATATCAGCAACCCTCTGAAGGAGTCTTTTCCTGATGAAAAAACAGAGCATCTGCAACATGTTAATCTTCGAGAGGCCCAAAATATCTTCTTTCATCATGTCCGTCAAGTTATCTTTGAAGATCATGAAATCCGTACACTGCAAGGTCTTGTAAAGGATTACAAAGGCATTACTTCAAATTATGGTTACTATTCCACAGCAAAGTCCAGTTTCGTGAAGGAAATTCTGATCAAGGAATTTGGAGATGACATAGCATTTCATGAACGAGGTCAGAAGAATGTGAGTGAACTGGTATATGATGCAAGAGCTGCAGGTTCATATCTTGAGGCTGCAATATCCTCTCTAGGTGTAAGTGACGATCAGCTGGTGAAGAATGTAGCTGGGCGACTCAGAGATCAGATCATCAAAACAAAAACTGTTCCTTGGCCAACATACATACATGAGCTAGAAGAATATGAAGACCTGAATGATCTCCTATTGAAGTTCATCACTTGGTTAAAGCACCCCACAAAGTCTGAAGTCGATGACAAGCCCCAAGTCAGATCAATTGCATCTATTTTGACCAGCTACATCACTGGAAGACGTACTGCATTTGAGACAAACCTCGGTGTACTGCTACATGGTATGACAAAGAGCAGAGAAATGGTAGACATATTACATAAGGATGGCCTGGGAATCAGTTACAATGATGTGCTTTTGCTTAGAGATTTCTGGACAGTTACTGACCTGAAGCATTCAACTGAGTGTCCTTTTGAACTTTCTGAAGGAACACCGGCAATATGTATAGTCGACAACGATGACTTCAAAAGTGACACTTTGACTGGAAGCGGCGAACCACATCGTACAAATGTCATGTTTGTTCAGCCAGACCTACCTAAGCTAAATCTACCTACCCTAGATGATGATAGACCAGTTGAAAATAGCACCTTGCCTTCGTACCTCTCTGATAGCCTCAAAGAACTTGGGAGCCAGATGCAAAGAATTGAACCATACAAAACAGTCAAGCGTGGTGAACCACCCATCAGATCAAGGATAACGGATGAACAACATCTGGACACAGTTCCTCAAAGAATGAGTGGTGTCATCCATGCAATGGCCCGAGCTAAGGCAGACGGAACAAGACCAAAGCCAGAAGACCAGACTGTACCAGCCTTTTCTGGCTTCCAGGCCACGCTATCACCAGAAACCCAGAAAAGTCAAGCGATTTATCATATGACTTATCCTGATCCACCAAGCAAGACCATTCTGTATGATGCCCTGCGCAAGCTTGCAAAGGCAATTGATGACAAGAAGATGCCATTTGCCATTATCGTCGGTGATCATCCTGTCTACGCATTATTGCTAGAATTGAAAAGTGAGAATCCAGAGATATTTGCTGACATATTGACATTCATGGGGCCCTTTCATATCCAGATGTCTTTCATCAATGCAATCTACAAAAGGTTCAAAGGCTCAGGCATTTCAGATGTACTGGTGGCTGCAGGCATCGTTGCAGATGGATCCGTGGATCAAGCTCTGCGTGGAAAACACTTCAACCGCGGTGTGCGTTGCCTTCGACTCTTCTACGAGGCTTTACTCCAACATGCACTATACAAACGTTTGGAAGGTGCCACTCTGTGTGGAGAGATCCAGGCATCTCTCAATAAGTTACGCAGTTCAGTAGACCAACAAGAACTTAATGATGCACATGCTGAGTTAGAGAGCAATGCCGATCTCAAGGGGCTCGTTGACTCCCTATTCCAGAACTTAGAAGGTGCTCCACTAGCAGAATTCTGGATTTCATTCTTGGAGATGCTAGAGATACTGACTCAAAATATACATGCTATAAGGACAAGAAACTGGATCGAGTTCAAGTCTTCACTGAAGTTGATGCTTCCTTGGATGCATATTTATGACAACGATAGATATGGGCGCCATCTTCCAGATTTCATAGCAGTCCTAGAAAGTCTTCCCCATATCCAAGCATAATTCATGGAGAGTGGCATGTTTGCACAGTCAATGACCGGTAAACCCTACTCATGTGTTGCCCTTGACATATGGATAGAGTCAACGATGAATAAAGGATCCAAGCTTAAGTGTGGATGGTTGGCTATTCTAAAGAATGAGAAGCAACTCCTGTCAAACACGCGGAATGTTAACAACGTCAACCGGATAAGAGGCTGTGTTCATCGTCACGCAAATCACAAGAGACGAGGTTCAAGAAAGCATGCAGATTGTGCCCCAAGTAAGATGAAGATAGATGAACAATCTGTGCAGGATATCAGTGCATGTCTCACCGAGTTCCATTGTGATCCATTTGACCAATCAGATCTGACACTAAGATCCCTACAATCTGGAATTCAAGCCTCTCCAGCTCTCTTTGCTGATCTGAAGTCTGCAAAGGCCGATGGAGAAAGAAAAGTGGAGGAATTTGTAAATGAAAGAGTCTATTCCAAAACAAAGTCCCTCAATGCTCGAATACCACGTAGTAAAAGAGGCAATTTTGCAACTCAAAGAAATCGAGAAGACAGCAAGTGAAAACCTGAAACAGACAACTGAAGAAATGGAGAGTAAGGCATTTACCTCGGTCATCAAACTTGTTGAGGCAAGTGACAGCTTAAAGATGGAAGACTTAATGCAGCATCGAGTAACAGATGAATGCCTTTCAATTTTCAATGCAAATGGTACTATGCGCAAAACGCAGAAGAGTAAGCTACATGAAAAACTGACAATGACATCCATACCGTACCCTGATATTTACACATCAATAGTAGACATGGGACTAATCTGGCGTCTAACAACGCCTACTACTGAAGACAGAGAAAAAGCAGATGGAACCAAGTTAACGTGGGGAGATTATGGTGAGAAACTTGTGAACTTTGTCCTGAATAGACATTCGAATGCAGAATGTGTTATCTTGGTTAATGACTCGTACGAGCAAGACTTCTTCATCAAAGATAGTGAACGACAACACCGTCAAAAAAATCAGTCCATTTGCAATGTGTTTATGAAGTCAGAGGACAAATTTCCTTCTAATAGAGACTTTCATGCTCTTCTTGGTAAGCCAGAGAATAAAGTTCGCCTTCAAGCATTTATCAAGGCTGCTTTCAAAAGAAAGGCATCTACAACCACTATTCAGCTCATACACTGTGTTGTTGGCAAACCAGCAAGGAACCTCACCACAGGTGAAGTTTTGCAGAATCTCACATACGCCCATGCAGAAGCAGACACAGCTCTGTTCACTCTTTATGGTAAGCTGCGGTCAGAAGGGTATACAGAAGCAGTTGTCATAGACACTGAAGATACTGATAACTACGTTCAGGCAGCCTATGTGGCTCGGCAAATATCAGGACTCTTGTGCTTGAAATGCAAATCTCAGCTGATAAATGCTCGGTGTTTGTGTAGTGAGGCAATGGCGGAGTCTTTGATCCCACTTTATGTTCTTACCGGATGCGACCATAACTCAGGCTTTTATGGAATAGGCAAGAAAACTAGTATTGACCGTGTAGAAAAATCATCAGAAGCTCGCCTATATGTTTCATGTATTTAAACATAGTTTTTGCAATACAGTATTCTATAATTTGGAAATGGTAATATTTGTAATGATTTAAATATATGTGGAGTATGGTCCCTAAATTTGTCGAAGCAATTATTCCAACCACTCTTTTCTGAATTACAATAATGTTTAGTTATGATCCAAAAAGGGATCTAGATACCTTACACGAATGGTCAGTAAATTGGCAGATGAAGTTTAACATTGACAAATGCAAGGTATTAAAGATAGGGAAGATGCATACAAATGTTAAATATAAACTAGTTAATATGGAATTAGAAAACTCGTGAGAAAGATCTAGGTGTGTTTGTTAGCAATGATTTGAAGCCTAGACAACAGTGTATAAGCGTTCGAAACAAGGCAAACAGGATTCTCGGGTTCATCTCTAGGAGTGTGAGTAACAGAACTGCTGATGTTATCTTAAAACTTTACTTGTCATTAGTGAGACCCCATATGGATTATGCTGTTCAATTTTGGTGTCCTTATTACAGAATGGACATAGATTCATTGGAGAGAGTACAACGTAGAATGACAAAAATGATCCATAATATTAGAAATCTTCCGTATAAAGAAAGGTTGAAGAAATTAGGCTTACATTCGTTAGATAGACGCAGAGTTAGAGGGGATATGATAGAGGTGTTCAAGTGGGTTAGTGGGATTAACAAAGGGGACATGACAAATGTACTAAAGCTCAGTGATAGCGAAAGAACTCGTACCAATGGTTTCAAATTAGATAAATTTCGTTTCAGAAAAGATATAGGCAAATATTGGTTTGGTAACAGAGTTGTAGATGGGTGGAATGGACTACCAAGTGCTATAGTGGGATTACAAACGGTAGGGAGCTTTAAGATAAAATTGGATAAGCATATGGACGAGAAGGGTTGGGTGTGAAGGGGGATCAGCCGGGTTAGGCCAATCAGCGCTCTGCAGACCCCGTAATCCTGCGTTAATCTCTAACCGTTTTGGTAAGATGATCCTCAGGGTATTAGAGTGTTGAGCCTATAATTGGGCTTTGTAATTGGGGTTGTGTGGGACAGAGATCTGCCTTGCTTAGGCCAATCGGCTTTCTGCAGACTCCCATTTTCTTATGTTCTTATGTTCTTATGTTCTTATGTTATATCACGTTCACTTGCAGATCCCCATACTTCTATACCATTTGTAAGATATGACATTACAAAATGTTATATAAGGTTACTAAAGTTGTCACATTTAATGAATTCCTTGCTTTACATAGAATGCCAACTCCCTTTGCTATTTTGCCTCTAATACCGGCTATATGCTTCTGCCAAGATAATTTTGAGTCAATAACGACACCCAAGAACTTTGTGCTCTCAACTTTTTCTAAATTGAAATTATTAAATTTTACACAGTAATTTGTCCTTGTGAGTTTACCTTTTGTGTGAAATATCAGATAGTGTGTCATATTTATATATAAAGAAAGTTTACTTGAATATACCCACTCTGATAATTTAAATATTTCCGTGTTTAATGCTTGTATAGTCTGATCTAAGTTGTTACCACTATGAAATATAGAAAGGGAAGCAAAAAGGAAGAGACGCTTACCATGTCATTAACATATAGCATGAACAATACTGGGCCCAAAATAGATCCTACATACTCCACTTCATATTCCACATTACACACATCAGATTCTGTTTCGTTGTATGATACATACCGGTACTGTGTCCTACCCGTCAGGTAGGTCTAGAACCAACTATATGCACTACCTCCTACCTACTACCTACTGCCAAAGTTATGTAAGTTTTAACCCGTTCAGTACTAGGGGCGTATTTCTTATCATATTCAGGCTACTATTAGACGATATATTTCAGCGGACCTCTAGCAATAATAAGGCTTCAATATATCTCCACCAACCCTTTTAACTACCGCAGATCCTTCCAAAGCTACATAATATCGTTAAAATATAGCTAGAATAAAATATAGCACACGTCGCTGGTATTCAAAGAGTTAAGGAGAATATTATGATTTATTGTATCAAAGGCCTTACTGAAATCTAAGAAGACTCCAATAACATAATCACCTTTGTCTAACTCTTTGGATTTGTTTTTGTATTAAATTGATTAGTGAAAGATTGGTTCCAAACCCCTGACGGAAGCCAAACTGATATTAATTTTGTAAAGAAGTTCATTTTTTGTGACAAAATAATTATATAACCCTATCATACATACATAGACTGCATCACCGTTGATTCATTTAAACTCCGCCTAGACAAATATCTCGCATCAAACCCGCGACTGACTGCGTTTGTAAATGAATAACTTTATTTTATTCCCCCCTCAGTTACTAACCCATCTGTCCCCTACTAACTTCCTAATCCTGCCACGGACATTAGTTTCAGGGCAGTAATTCGCTTTCCAATGTTCCCTTACCCACTCTAAACCACTGTTTGGACACTTGATCCTCAGTGTTTTGGAGGACAAGCAACCTAGAAGGGTCACTAGATCTGTTGTTGCTTGATTTCCTTTGTACTCCTTTGTACTTTGTACTCCTTTATAATGGAGAATGTCAGCTCATTAAAGTATTTGGGCAGTGTGTTGAGTAAAGATGGGAGTATGGATGAAGAAGTGCGGGAGAGGGTGCAACAGGGGAAGAGGGTTGTAGGAACACTGAAAGCAGTAACAAGAAATAGGGTGGTCAGCATGGAAGTAAAGAAGTCCTTGCATGACAGTGTGATAATCCCGACATTGACTTACGGGAGGGAAGCATGGACGTTGGTGAAGAGACTCAAACCAAGAGTGAGAGGAGTGGAAATTAGTTACTTGAGAAGTGTGTGCGGAGTTACATGGAGGGATAGACAGACGAATGAGGAAGTACGAGAGAGGTGTGGTGTGGATGTAGATGTGCTAGAAAGTGTGAAAATGAACACCTTGAGATGGTTCGGCCATGTGGAACGTATGGCAAGTGAGAGATCCTGAACTGGCTGCATAAGTCTGAAATATATAACGCCCTCATTATATGCTGGAGAGAGACAATACAATAATTTAATTTTGACATCGTATACCACCCTGGCAAACTCCATACTAACGCCAACACCCTGTCAAGAGTGCCCATCAACAGCCTCAATGCCACATAACAAACCCTCCAGCAACAGTAGAATGCAATAAAAGAAGCCCGGATGGGTCCCTGCCAACCTGTTTGCAAATTTGGAAAGGGTGAGACATAAACTCAACACCCCATCCAGATACATCGTCTCTGATCCAAATGAACCTGAACAAATCATGCTCACACAGCACGAGCATAAAGGCATCCACTTGGGCCAAAAGAAACTGATCCAAGGCTTCAACACGTCTACTGGACCAGTGCCCCACTGACATGCTCGAAAAATAGTGGAGTCCTGCCAAGCTTGCTCCCTAGGGAAAGATACGCCCCGCACCCCAGGACTATCAGTGAAACTTCTGGCAGTCACTGAAGTTCTCCTCACCGATGAATTTCCCTACTTTGGCCTCCCACAGGCCATTCCTTCCAATAAAGCCCCTGAATTCTCAAGCCAGATATGGGAGCAACTGTCCAAATTATTTGGATACAAAATCTCTCACTCCTTCATCTAATCTACTGGCCAAAAGGAAATTCAGTCTGTGAGCGCAGCCACCGCAGCATCACAAACCAACTCTGAACCAGACTTGTGGCACTACAAATCGACAATTGGCCAGGCCAGGTCAAAATCATTCAGTGGGGCATGAACTTATTATGTCCATGAGAAGACAGCATAACATGCCACGAATGCGTCTTCACTCTTCAGCGTATCCCCCCTACTGATCCCGCACAATCAGATGGGACACTAGACCACCTGAAAAGATGTCTCCGTCAGCTTAAAGCCTAGTTCACACAAGCCGTTTTCCGTGCCATTTTTTGGCCCGTACAAAAAATTGTGACGTCACTTACAGCCATGCTGGCTGTACGTAGTGTGAACCGGGAAGCCGTCTACCAAAATCCGGACCGGACAAAAAGATGGATTCGATTTAACTTTTTCGGGTCCGCATAAAGCCCGGTTCACACTAGCCGTCTGTTGGGGATCCGTTTTTGGGCCTGTGACGTCACATACGAAAAACGGACGTGGAGAAGAGAAGTTGAAATGAAATGCGTACCACATTCCAGAGTTTGGGCCAGAATCTGGGGTGCAGAACGTACTTCTCTGGCGTACGGTAAACACCTACTAGACGATCGTTAACATGGACTGAGAAACGATCTTTCTTGGTGTTTATTTCTTTATTTGGAACGAAGATGAACCACCACCGTAATTCAATGCATATTAACTAGGAACATACATAAAAACCAAGCCATCACGTAGCCTGCAGTTGCCCACATATTTATGTAAGTTCTGTTAATATTCCTCTCCGTGACCATGCTAATGGAAATATATTGTGAATCATTGAATTATGAGTGTATAGTGGTTAATTCATATGATTAGTAAACTGATAATTAAAAGAAACCGCACTCGCAATTCATTCATATAGGCCTAGGCCTACTATATAATTTACGATCACAATTAGAAACAACTTATGTGGGCAACAGTACCTGGACATAGACTAATTATATGTACTGTAGAAGGGAATCGAAATTTTATTGGAGAAACATGTTGTTGTTGTTGTTCTTTAGTTATAATCTATGATTCTAGGTGTTTGCATTGTCTCTATCTGGAGGCGCGCGAAGCAGTACAACGTATTAACTTTGGTGGTGCCGCGTCGGCTGCCAGGTACACGATCAATAGGTTAACATATTAAACTGCCTTAATATTTGCCTTGCCATTAAAATCATACATATAGCATATATTGTCATGCGATATTAACTATAATATAATGGAAATTGGCAGAAAAATATTACACACATTTCACTTCAATGTTCAATATACGTACGTTCTTCTCGTACGTACACCAAAAAGATGAATCGAAACCATCTTTTTGAGTGGTACGCATTTTGGTAAACGGCTTTCCGGTTCACAATACGTACACGCCACATGTCTGTAAGTGACGTCACTCTGACGTCACAATTTTGTATACGTACAGTAAAACGGTAGGAAAAACGGCTAGTGTGAACCGGGCTTAACCCGGGAACTGCGGGGAGACTCTTAAGAGTTCCCCCGGCGGACTGCGGGAAGACTCTTAAGAGTCAGAGAAAAAAAAATCAACTTTTGACATCGAATTTTTTTTTTTTTTTTTTTTTGGCCCCTGGGCCATGCAAAATCTCAGTCCTCTACCTCCCCTCCTTCCCCACTTTCCTCCTCTCCTTCAGTTATCACCTATTTTCCCTGTTATTCCCTTATTCTGAGGTGTATTTTCGTGCCAACATTAGAAATCCGGTTGCAGGGTGTGGTCATCACTGATAGCAAGCGAATGCAAGAGAGAGAGAGAGAGTATCGATCGACTGTGTCTCAGTGGCCTTGGGGGAAATTGGCGGGAAAGCAGCTTGCCTCACCCATACATTATACAACTCGCGGGCTATATCTCCGATTTTGACCATCCAAACGCTGTTTTCACTCGTTTTATTGTTGTTTCAGGTTAATACCTTTATAATCAACCTATAATAGGCGCATATGGATAAGTATTAATGCTATTAATGGTACAATGAATATTTTAGTGACGGAAACACCTCAAATACGTCAGCACAGGGGGACGTTTCCAATTACCCCCATGCGCACTTATTAGGTTAAGAAGTCCGTTCCGTACTTTGAACATTGAAGTGAAATATGTGTAATATTGTTGTGCCAATTTCCATTACATTATAGTTGATATCGCATAACAATATACGGTATATGTATTATTTTAAGGGCAAGGCAAATATTAAGGCAGTTTAATATGTTAACCTATTGATCGTGTACCTGGCAGCCGTCGCGGCACCACCAATGTTAACACGTTGTACCGCTTCGCGCGCCTCCAGATACATCTACAGACAATAAACACCTAATTAATAACTACAGAACAACAACAACATGTTTCTCCAATAAAATATCAATTCCCTTCTACAGTGCATAATATAATTAAGCTATATCAAAGTACCGTTGCCCACATAATTAAGCTATATCAAAGTACCGTTGCCCATATAATTAAGCTATATCAAAGTACCGTTGCCCATATAATTAAGCTATATCAAAGTACCATTGCCCATATAATTAAGCTATATCAAAGTACCGTTGCCCATATAATTAAGCTATATCAAAGTACCGTTGCCCATATAATTAAGCTATATCAAAGTACCATTGCCCATATAATTAAGCTATATCAAAGTACCGTTGCCCATATAATTAAGCTATATCAAAGTACCGTTGCCCATATAATTAAGCTATATCAAAGTACCGTTGCCCATATAATTAAGCTATATCAAAGTACCGTTGCCCATATAATTAAGCTATATCAAAGTACCGTTGCCCATATAATTAAGCTATATCAAAGTACCGTTGCCCATATAATTAAGCTATATCAAAGTACCGTTGCCCATATAATTAAGCTATATCAAAGTACCGTTGCCCATATAATTAAGCTATATCAAAGTACCGTTGCCCATATAATTAAGCTATATCAAAGTACCATTGCCCATATAATTAAGCTATATCAAAGTACCGTTGCCCATATAATTAAGCTATATCAAAGTACCGTTGCCCACATAATTTGTTTCTAATCGTGATCTGATGTATGAAAATAAATTATAGGCTATAGTAGGCCTATACGCGAATGAATTGCGAGTGCGGTTTCTTTTAATTATCAGTTTACTAATCATATGAATTAACCCTTCTTTAGCGGGGCCCGACTTAAGTCCGTATCTAAAAATCTGGACTATGTGTCGGTGCCCGCCTTTAGTTTGTGTGCAATTTTGGCGCAATATTGGCTCTGAGAGAGAGCCGAGCGGTGGGAGGAGCGTAGGTTGCCTCATGACCGCTCGCCACGACCGTCGTGGGCCCACTGACATGTACTCCACACTACTCCACCCTCTCTCACTCGCTACACACGTAATTATGTAACGAAATGACCGTAATTTAGCTATTTTGCCCTTCGGTTGCACGATCGTTGCAAGACAACCAGTGATTGTAGAAGGATGGTTCGGGTGTCATTGGAAAGCTCAATTTACACCCTTTCAGGGATACATACTTGTATTACGCTCTGGCTCTTTTTTATGCATGAAAAAGAGCACGGAAACAACCCCATTTATGGTAAAAAACCCCGCTGGGCGGCACAGTGAATATACTCCACCACCCGCTCTTTGAGTGTTATCCACTATACACTCGTAATTCAATGATGCGCAATATATTTCCATTAACATGGGCACGGAGAGGAACAAAACTTATATAAATATGTGGGAAACTGCAGGCTACATGATAGCTTGGTTTTCATATATTTTCCTAGTTAATATGCATTGTTGAATTACGGTGGTTGTTCATCTCGTTCAAAATTAGGAAATAAACACCAAGAAAAATCGTTTCACAGTCCATGTTGACGATCGTCTAGTACAGGTGTTCTTAACCTTTTGATGATTCCAGACCCCCAATGGATTGCCCATTATGAGCCCATACCCCCTTCGCTTGACTGTCGAAATCATTATCATCACCAGTCCTGTTTGTTTGCCAGTATGACATCCCAAGATGTTAATACCTTGAATTTACTTTAGATAGGAATAGAACATGAAAAAAATTCATAAGTATTTATCACATACAGTATATTTACAAACAAAAACAAGAAATGACAAATACTCTAGTGTCAAGAAAACCAACATTATACAAGAAGACATTGACACTCTAACAAACTGGTCTGAATCCAGGAAGCTGCTTTTCAATGTTGATAAGTGCAAGGTAATCCACTGTGGACACAGCAATCCGAACACAAACTACACAATACTCGGCACCGATATCAAGACAACTGAACAGGAAAAGGAATCTTGATAACCAACAACCTTAAAGTTAGGGAGAAAGTAACCAAAGTGGTTAAAAAGGCTAACCAAATGCTGGGCATGGTCAAGAACTCCATTGACTACATGTGCAGAGACTCATTTAGTATCCTGTATAAAAGCTACATTCGCCCACATTTGGAATATGCTGTACAATCCTGGTCCCCTCACCTAAGAATGGATATCGATGCTATCGAAAACATTTAAAGGAGAGCCAAAAAACTTGTTCCTGAACTACAAAACCTACCGTATGAATCGAGACTAAAGAGTTTAGGTCTAATAACGCTGGAAGATAGGAGAAAGAGAGGTGATCTGATTGAAACATTCAAACTTGTAAAAGGAATAGAGAATGTTGACAGATCCCAATTCTTCCAGATGAATCCAAACCACCTATGAGGCCACCACCATAAAATCTCCAAAAAACAGTGCCATACTAATGTCAGAAAAAACATTTCTTTTCACAAAAAGTAGTTGACTCCTGAAATAATGTGCCTGACAATTAATAAAATCTAAGTCTGTAAATTAATTTAAAAACACATATAATAAATATACTAAACACCAACATTTATTTAAAACCGTCATTAAGCTTCAACAGCAAAAAGTAACTTTCGTATTGATATATGACAAGTTTTAGAGGCGAGCAATCAAAGTGCCAAAAGGTGCAATCCATCTCGCATAGTTAGGCTATATTGGTAAGCTACAACTATTTTACAATACTGTATAACATTGTTTCACCTGTTTCACATTATAAATTAGCAACTTTACTTCTTTCAATTGAGTTTTATTACACACAAGAAAACACATTGATTCTCCTGTTTCAAATTATAAATCAGCAACTTTACTTCTTACAGTTGTTGTTGTTCCCCAAGCTGCCTGGCCGAACAGCCCCAAGGCCCCGAGCAAGACCAAGGCCATAACCGAGCGCCCCCACAGAACCCTCCCAGCCGACCACAATAAAGCATGGGTGACCGAAGCCACTCCATGGCGGGGAGCTGAGGAGGGTGACAGAAACGCCCGGGAAACCAAAGCCCCACCCAGGGCCCTGTGCCCCTCAGCAATTATGAAGAGAAAGCTGAGGGGCAAAGGAAAAAATGTGACATTTGGCTTCCAATCTTGGTAGATTGGGAGGTCAATCCACGGAAGAGACGCCGTCACTTGAGATCTAGAAAATATATAAGTAAAGGAACAGTCAGAGTAAGCTATGGGTATGGCAGAGATCGCTCAGTTCTCACTCTGATAGACCAGCCCATCACCACATGACTAGAACCCAATCCTCTCAGCATCAGCTAGGAAAGGCCCTAGAAAGCCGCCTTTGGCGGGGGGATAGCTCCCCTATTTCAACCCTTTTCGGGGTTGGGCACCTGCCCAGTTCTTACAGTTGAGTTTTATTACACAAGGTAAGAAAACAAACTTAAGTGTGCAAGTTTTATCTCGACTACATAACACAGACTCTTACTAATCTAGGGAGACATTTTCTGGGTTTTTTTGTGCAACCAAGAATGGAATCGGGGTACAGTTAATTACTGACAATGCTACTCGCATGTCATCTGACACACCAAGTCGATTTCTCCACTTTGATTTCAGATTTAATAATGCAGAGAATCCGGTTTCACAGAGATATGTAGTTGTGAAGGGAACTAACATATTCATTGCCCTCAGTGCCAAGTTTGGGTAAGCTGCGATTTGCTCACACCAAAACTGCTTAACATCCATCCCAGCCCTTTCAAAATCAACTTTTTTTTATTGTGTGTTTTTTTTTAAGTGGTTTGTTGTTTCCCCCCGTATTTTAGAACCACATGTAAGTGCTTTTCTAACCTTATATCGAACGAAGGTAATACAACTGAGTGCCAATTTGTGATAAAGGGCGAAATATAATTATTTGTTTCTGCTTATTTCGTTCATGAATGCTTAACTTTAGGGTAGCACTTAAGTGTGGTTTTAAAATATGGAATATTATACAGTACTAGTTAATAATCTAGCATTCTAACCAATTATAAATTAAATAAATACAAATATCCAGAGATCTAGTCCCATACCCCAGCATTTGGATCCCTTACCCCCAAGGGGTATGGATACTCCCGGTTAAGAACACCTGGTCTAGTAGGTGTTTACCTTACGCCAGAAAAGTACGTTCCGTACCCCAGAGTCCGACCCTAACTCTGGAATGCGGCCCGCATTTCCTTTCAACTTTAGCTTTCCTGGTCCGATTTCCGTATGTGACGTCACAGGCCCGAAAACGGACCCGCAAAAGACGGCTCGTGTGAACCGGGCTTAAGTATTCATAGTGTGGCCGTGACGTCAGGTCACGTGACAATAATAAGAACCTAAGAACATAAGAAAATGGGAGTCTGCAGAAAGCCGATTGGCCTAAGCAAGGCAGATCTCTGTCACACACAACCCCAATTACAAAGCCCAATTATAGGCTCAACACTCTAATACCCTGAGGATCATCTTACCAAAACGGTTAGAGATTAACGCAGGATTACGGGGGTCTGCAGAGCGCTGATTGGCCCAACCCTGCTGATCCCCCTTCACACCCAACCCTTCTCGTCCATATGCTTATCCAATTTTATCTTAAAGCTCCCTGTCGTTTTTAATTCCACTATAGCACTTGGTAGTCCATTCCACCCATCTACAACTCTGTTACCAAACCAATATTTGCCTATATCTTTTCTGAAACGAAATTTATCTAATTTGAAACCATTGGTACGAGTTCTTTCGCTATCACTGAGCTTTAGTACATTTGTCATGTCCCCTTTGTTAATCCCACTAACCCACTTGAACACCTCTATCATATCCCCTCTAACTCTGCGTCTCTCTAACGAATGTAAGCCTAATTTCTTCAACCTTCCTTTATACGGAAGATTTCTAATATTATGGATCATTTTTGTCATTCTACGTTGTACTCTCTCCAATGAATCTATCTCCATTCTGTAATAAGGACACCAAAATTGAACAACATAATCCATATGGGGTCTCACTAATGACAAGTAAAGTTTTAAGATAACATCAGCAGTTCTGTTACTCACACTCCTAGAGATGAACCCGAGAATCCTGTTTGCCTTGTTTCGAACGCTTATACACTGTTGTCTAGGCTTCAAATCATTGCTAACAAACACACCTAGATCTTTCTCACAATTCGAGTTTTCTAATTCCATATTAGCTAGTTTATATTTAACATTTGTATGCATCTTCCCTATCTTTAATACCTTGCATTTGTCAATGTTAAACTTCATCTGCCAATTTACTGACCATTCGTGTAAGGTATCTAGATCCCTTTGGAGGCACTCTATATCTCTATCTGAATCAATTGTTCTCCCCATTTTGGTATCGTCTGCAAATTTACTTATCCTACTAGTTATACCTAAATCAAGGTCATTTATGTATATAACAAACAACAGAGGACCTAATACAGATCCCTGGGGGACACCACTTTTGACTGCTCCCCATTCTGACTTCGTACCATTTATACTGACTCTCTGCTTCCTACCAATTAGCCATGACCTAATCCATCCCAACAACGCCCTACCTATTCCATGCGCCTCAACCTTTCTCATCAATCTCTCATGGGGGACTCTGTCGAAAGCTTTACTGAAATCTAAATATATTATATCATATGACTTGTCATTATCTACTGCTTCATATACCTCTGAGAAAAAACAAAGCAAATTAGTAAGGCAAGAACGTCCCTGAGTGAATCCATGCTGAGAAGAATTTATTAAATTAAATGTATCTAAGTGGTTTCTAATTTTACTAGCAATAATTGGCTCTAGTAGCTTTCCTATGATTGATGTAAGACTAATGGGACGGTAATTGGATTCTATTGATTTGTCACCTTTTTTGAAGATCGGAACTACGTTTGCAAGCTTCCAAGCTTCTGGAACTATACCTGTCTCCAATGACTTGTTAAATAAAAATGTTAATGGGTAACTTAACTCATCCCTACATTCTTTTAATACTCTAGCATATACCTCATCAGGACCAGGCGATTTATGAGGTTTCAGTCTGTCAATTTCCTTAAGCACATCATTTCTACTTATAGTAACCGTACTTAACCTATTTTCTATACTATCGCTATATACCTTACGGACTTCTGGAAACTGTGCCAAATTTTCATTAGTGAAAACGGAAAGAAATTGACTATTTAATGTACTGCACATTTCTAAATAATTTTCTGTCATTTCTCCTATCGACGTTTTAAGGGGACCAATTACATCTCTAACCTTGGATTTATATAGTTGGTAAAAAGCTTTAGGATTATTTTTTGAGTCATTGGCAACCTTAATTTCATAATTTCTTTTTTCTTTCCTAATATCCTTTTTTACCTGTCTTGATAGATTCTGATAGTAAGCAAGTAGGTGAATTTCGCCTTTCCTATTTTTTCTATATATTCCTCTCTTTTGTCCTAGAAGATCTAATAGTCTATTATTCATCCATTTGGGTTGGTTCTGTGTTGATCTAAATTTTCTTTTGGGGATGTATTTATTTTGTGCATTGAATATTGACTCGATAAAATTATCGTATGTATCTACCAAGGTTGACGTCTCTTCCTGACTTAAGATGACAGGTGCCTGAGAAGGGGTACACTCATTTGGACACTTGGATCAACTTAATTTTTTGACCATAGGGTCCGCTAATAGGACTCTTCTTAACCCACCATAATTGGCTTTTCTGAAGTCAGGTATTAATGTTGTATTCTCTCTGGTATTACCTTTCCATTGTATATTAAAATACACAGAATTGTGGTCACTATTTCCTAGGTGGTCCCCTATCTCTACATTATTTACCATATGTTCATTGTTACTGAAAACTAAATCGAGAATATTATTACCTCTAGTCGGCGTATCTATGAATTGAAATAAAAAACTATCTTGTACTACCTCTATAAACTCCTCAGAATCAGAGTCTCCTATTTGATGCTGCCAATCTATATTCGGAAAATTAAAATCCCCCATAATGCACACATTGCTAAACCTTGATGCCATTTTAATTTCCTCGTCATTTCTACTCATATTTGGCGGTCTATACATAACTCCAATAACTATGGTCTCACTACCTTCGTTAACCTCTACCCAAACACTTTCATTATCGTTATTTAGTCTAATACCTGATTTAATACAGCTTTTTAATGTACTCCTGACAAACACTGCTATACCGCCACCCCTCTTACTTGTTCGGTCATATTTAAACAAACTATATCCTGGTATATCAAATTCTGCTAAAAAATGCCTGGTTTCTGTATTAATTCACGTTTCAGTTAGCGCTATTATGTCTATATTTTCTTTGCTAACAAGGGCTCTAAGTTCGTTCATTTTGTTACATAGACTCCTACAGTTTGTGTAATATACTCTCAATTTACTTCTTTTCTTTATACCTAATTTACCTTTATTTCTAACGACATTTCCATCTTTCGTTGCACCATCACTACTATCATTTGCAATATAGTCATCATTTTTAGCATGAGACTGAATATCCTTATCGCTTTCGCCTGACGCTAAAATTGTTCCATTTAACCTCTCATTTACACTCAATATTTCTGTTCAAAACCCCACAACCATCCTATCTAAATAACTAGCTAATGTGGAAACCCCTAACCGTGAAAGATGAACCCCATCCCTTGCGTACATCCCATCTCTCCCATAGAAACTATCCCAGTTATCAATGAATGGTATTGCTTTTTCTTTGCAATATTTCTCCAAACGGCAATTGACACCAATCGTCCTGGATGTCCATTCCTTGGGAACTCCTCTTCTGGGTAGGATACAATGTACAACAGGGATCCTTCCCTTCATCTTAACCTTATCTAACACATCCCGATACTGCTGCAGCAGTTCCTCACTTCTACCCTTACCAACATCATTACTCCCGGCACTGAGACAGATAATGGGGTTATCTCCACTATCTTCCAAGATGTGGTCCATCTTCTCTAAAACCCTCTCAACTCCATGACCAGGCAGACACACAACCTTCCTAAGTTTAGTGCGGGTAGCCCTAACTAAATGTCTTACCATGGAGTCGCCCACAATCGACACAGACTTACCTTCTCGGGACACAGACTTACCTTTCCCTCGGGAGGATCCAGCAGCTGCAGTTGGAGAACCCCCGGTGGTGGCAGAAGCTCCCTTGGTGGTGGAGGTGGTGGTGGTAGGTAGCACAGCGTCAGCGGTTGGAGCAGAGTCGGCGGCAGGCACTTCGGCTAACCCTCCCTTATCCTGACTATCTTTTCCCTCACATTCGTCTCGCAAAGGAGAGAATGTATTTGTCACACTCATACCTATTCTACTATCCTGCTTCTTGAGTGTGACTTTCCCACCCGTATTTTTAACAACCTGCCATGAATAAAAATTTTCATCAACTTCCTCCCTTTTCCCCTTACTCGACTTTATTTCCTCTTGGCTAAGCTTGAAAGCTAGATTTTCGTCTTTAATCAAATCCACTTCCCTCTGAAGTTTAACATTAACCTCCCTTAGAGCCAAGACCTCTTCCTTCACCACAACCATCTATTCCCTTACCTGGAGAATAAGATGATGCAGTTCAGTAAAGGACTCGCACTCCATACCTGACATGATCCCAAAAAGCTTAGCGAGGAGCAAACAACTAAGTACAGAAAACAAAAACAAATAAGTCAACTAACAGCTAAAAACTGAGCTAAAACACTTTTATATATACACGAGTGCACTGCCTCCAAACACAGGTAGGTGCGTATGGTCACTGGGTCACGAGCAGGTGGTCCGGGCAGGAACTCAAATTAACACAACCTCCTCCTGTCACTGACTGATAATAAACAAATCAAGCCTTGGCCCTATGGTAGGGGGCTGCCGTGCGCTTGTACACAAAGAGACTGGTCAAGTTTGTGTTTTACCAGGCTGTTTTAGCACACACGGACAAGACAATGTGCTTTTGTATTGATTTCAAACAATCAAAGATGTAAGGAAACAATAACAAGTTTCAAAGCAGTAACATAAAACAATATGATGAATAGATGATAAGACTGAATATTGAGCTCTCTCCTTTAATATGTGTGGATGTTAGGATTATTATGAACATATCTTAAGTAATTTTACTCAAATATATATAGGCCTAGTTCATTCATAAAACTACAGATGTATACAGTACCTATCAGACGGCAACGGTCAATAAGAGTAAAGTTTTGTTATTATTTTGTATATAAAGTGCAAAGCTCTTTATCATCCATCGTCGTCTGGAAACTGTCTAATATCTTCTTGTATAAGGACTAGGCTTAACAATTATCTGTACTGATTGAAATGCTGGGTGTGAAGGGAATTTTTCTGTCCTGCAAACTCCCCAGGCCCACTTATGGTCAACCTTTCCTGGTGCCTGGCGCGGGGCTCGAACCTCTGAAGGGAGTTTAACCCTCCTAAAAACCCACAGGTTTTGAGATGCCTTGGGTGGGGTTCGAACCCTGGTTAGTGACCATGACCAGCATAGGTCCACCAGGCCCGCGCGCTAACCCACTGTACTACCACGGACGTACTAAAAGTATAGTAACCTTAGTCCGATTTGTAAGAACCAGGTGATAGTCTCGTGGTGATTCACGTGATGAGTTTATTGGACTTCCCATCCACGACTATTTTACACACCTGACGTCAACTCGGGTAGTACATTATTGGGGTTGCGGGATATTTTCGAGGGCATTACACTTCATCCTTCTTTATTTAGGCTAGTCCCTAGCCTCTCTAAGGTCGTAAGGTATCGTAGCCGTATCACCTCAGCAATCTCAATATGGTTAGGGTCCGCGTGATGGGTGCTCTATGTAGCTACCAGATCACGTTCCGTGACTGCCACCAATGAAATGCTGGGTGTGAAGGGAATTTTTCTGTCCTGCAAACTCCCCAGACCCACTTAGGGTCAACCTTTCCTGGTGCCTGGCGCGGGGCTCGAACCTCTCAAGGGAGTTTAACCCTCCTAAAAACCCACAGGTTTTGAGATGCCCAGGTGGGGTTCGAACCCTGGTTAGTGACCATGACCAGCATAGGTCCACCAGGCCCGCGCGCTAACCCACTGTACTACCACGGACGTACTAAAAGTATAGTAACCTTAGTCCGATTTGTAAGAACCAGGTGATAGTCTCGTGGTGATTCACGTGATGAGTTTATTGGACTTCCCATCCACGACTATTTTACACTATACCTGACGTCAACTCGGGTAGTACATTATTGGGGTTGCGGGATATTTTCGAGGGCATTACACTAGTAAAATACCACAGGAACGAAAAACCTGAGAGCGAAACCTCCAACCCTAACGAGCCACAGGAGCGAAAATCCTGAGAGCGAAACTCCCATCCCCAACGAGATCCCAGGCCCCTTTTCCATTCCCGATTTGGTCTCTCTCTCTCTCTCTCAATTCATTCCACATATTATACGTCTCTCAATCACAGTCTTCTAATATACAAACCACAATACTTTACTCACTGATATTCTTGATGTACCACCTAAGTATGTATTTAATTAAGTAACCACCATACAAGCTATAATACTTTCATTGTGTAGGTTCAAGGCGATCTAAGACACCTTAGCTTCCATTTCACACCAAATCAGATCGTGATTATGTCAGCCCTGTATTTAGTTATATAACAATCATAGTCCCCCCCAATTCTAGCAATTCTATGTCTCTAACCTCACGTTGTTTTGTTCGTCTGTCAATTTGTGTCCCTTGCCCGTTCTTGTAGTGATTTATGCCTGTTGATTTAGATAAACTCACTATGAAAAATCTGCAGACGATTATCAGGAGAGATGCAGGAAAGCTACCTCGTATCTCTCTCTCTCTCCATGACGAGTATAGATATATGTACCCCCGTGCTCAGTCGCCCCCCCTTGCCTTGTTCTTCTAGTAACAAAGTGTATATATAATATTAACCGGAGTATGCCACCAGTATAGATACGACATAGCGGCACTGTCCTTGTGTCGTATTGTGCCACGTGCATACCAACCCGGTTTCATCATCCTATTAGGACGACGGCTATAATGTCGTCATTCATGCATGTATTCAATCCTTAGGTTAATTATCTTTTATCCGCCAGTGTGTTCATCTTTTCCATTTACTTTTCCACAATTGTTATACGTCTTCCAACTAAGGATAGCCCAATAAGGCCGTTAGGCGTATTTCCCAATGGAAATACGCCTAACGGCCTTATTGGGCTATCCTTAGTTGGAATTATGCAAGGCTGGTACATGTCATATTTGTAACAAACTATGTGGTACCAACTCTGTAAATTGCTAACTGAATAAATTATTATTATTATTCCAATCACCTCCTTCGTATCCACAATCCACACTACTCTATTTTGCTTCGTGACCCTATGCTCAGTGGTACCCTGTTTTGGGACATCCTGTCCACTTATCCTTCACGCACCGCTGCACACACCACCCTACCTGTTCGATCGTAGGGAAATGCCACGCCTATGTCCAGCGCATTAAGGGTCACTATCCTAGGTCACGAGCGGTGCGGCGCCTAGCCTCAAACCACCCTCTTTACAATTCACAACCCTCCCCCACGTCGCGTATCCACTACCCCTCATGTCCTACACCTCTTACCCGCCAGACTCTACCTACATGATGATGAACATGAATACACCTTATTTTAATACACCCATGCCCTGTCCCTAGGTTGAGCCAATGCCAACCAGTTCAGACAGGCATAAATCTATGTATGTTCTTCCATCCGAGAAGTAATATGTTGACCCCCTAAAAACACCTTGTCTTGCCAGACTAAGTTTCTGAAGACCAACCGCCCCCATAAATCTATTATGTTCTTCCATCCGAGAAGTAATATGTTAAAACCCCATGTCCTAATTGATAAGAAACTATGATACCCACGGGTACACCAGTGTATATATAACCATTATTCCTGTAAGACCTAGACAGAAATGACTGAAGATGTTAGCCACCATGCAGTAACTCTAATTCTTACCCCAACCAGAGATTGTATACACAACCCTCTTTTACCATTGTCTCGACGCATTTTCACCACGAAACAATACCGAAGCTACCCCTACGAACTGCCGCTTTCTTTGGTGTATATGTCATAGAAAACGCAGTTCCCAGGAACAACGAGGTCAGCAAGAAATAGTGTCAGATTAACAGTGTCCATAACCATCGTATTGACGAGTAATAATACACCATGTTTTTCTCTACTTTTATCCACAGTCAAGCACACACCTACAGTTAACCTCCTCTATCCCCACAGCCCCACAGTCCACATGATTCTATCCTTTCCAGACTCATATACCACCCCATATTGCTCATCCCCCGGTAGCGTTTGGCTAACATACCTTCCCTGTCATTAACCCCCAGGCTACGATACCAACTGTAGTCTAATGCCACCCCTACGCCCAGAGACCTTAGGGTCAAACTTCCACGTAGCCCCCCTTAACCCTTTCCCTCTCGTTAACCCCCCACGCTCCTCCACTCCCTTCCGACCTAGCCTCTCCACCATGCCCCCTGAATAACCTTAACTTTCCGTTACTAACATTCTCAAACCTTTTGTATATATACTCCTATCCAGCCTACCTTCCCCCAGTAAGAAGAAACACCATTAGAACTTTACTAACCCTTTGCATGCCATCTATTCCCTCACAACCCAGTCACAACCCTGTACCAAATGATCGTCAGTGCGAGGCTAGCCGCCTCGCCAGTGACTAACTTCTATTGCCATACTTCCAGATAAATGTGGCAGAGTTAGCAACCCAGTCTCCACCACATCCAACAAGCCATGCAATTAACAACCCAACCAATTAAACCAGCTGGTCAAGGCACCTTCGGTGTTGGTATTACGAACACCCACATCTGTCTCATAAACAGAGGGTTATTACAAACACTTGTAATATGGCAAGCCCCCCGCCACAGCCGCCGGACGACCATCACAGAGAGAGGGCGCGCACCTACCCCTTTTCACCCACTCGAGGAGGGAGACCCCTACCCCTGCGGAGATATACCTGACCCCTGTTTTGACTTCCGGGTCATTGCCAGGTAGCACAGGAATTCTTCCTATCAATGAACTAACCATGTATGACTAACACCTTTACTAACCTCTATTAACCCAAAATAACCCATTAACCTTTCTTGCATACTCCGATAACCAAATTAGCACCTCAGCTATACCATAGAATGAAGACTGAACAATCTAAGAGAGACGCTCCTATCACAGCTGTCCCAATCCTCCTCGCAAAGTAGATCCAGTCTCTCTCCCCTAAATACTTCCAGTATAGCCAAAATAGTACCTCTTACTAAGGCTCAGTTATATCACATTATGAAGGCTCCATATAGCCATGTGCCACAACAGTAATCACCACCTTACCTAGTTCCCGTATCAATTGAGAGCTCAAATAAGTCCATCAAAACTCGAGATCCCTATGGCCTACAGGGTCCAAAACCGAACCTATAAATCAAGATCCAGCCCCCAGTAAAATCAGTTGAAAGATAGACACCAACCAGGGTTGGTCACCAGAGTTGCCCTCGAGCTCTATCATTGTTTGTTGCTGAGAATTGAGTTCCAGAGCCGGCAGACTCCGTGGCAGATTTAGATAGAAGGATCTCTCCACGTACAAGAAATCTATGTGCACCTTATAATCTTCATAAACCAGTGGGTATATAAGAGTGTAGCCAGCAACGATCGCCAAGAGATCCGTCTTGAGAACTTCCTACATATGGACCACCTGGACGGCCGCGGAACCAGTCGTTAGCCCCCAACATCACGGACGCAAGATAACCAGGACCAGACCAATCAAATACTACCCAAGATTCACTCTATCAGTACTACAGTGTTACAGTGCTATTTAGAGACTCACTTATTAATATTTCTATGAAATGGCTATATCTTTGCCCCAGTATAATTCATATATAATCATTCCATTAGGAAGTGCTAAGCGTATCAGTGTTTATTAATTAACAGGCGCTATTAACTCTCATAATTACCCATATATCCAGATATTATTACATAGAAGTGAAACCCTAGTGATATCTAATGTTCGCCCACTGATTTGCGTTCTATGTGTTTTCTGATATAAGAATATAAAACTTAGATCAGTACCCCCTGAGGTTACTAGAATTCCCGTGCTCTAAAATACGCGTGTCTAATCTAGTCTGGAACTACTACTTGTGCACCAGAGCTACCAGTAATAAATCTAACAGTGAATTTGAATCTATAAGTAACATTGATGGTCTCCAGTATATAAACTTGTGAATAAAGCCAGTGATCAGAAGATTAATACCTGAACGTTGGAAGTGGGAGACTAGGCTCCATCCAGATCCACTTATGCTAGTGTTGTTCAATTCTATCATTTGTCTTGTACGAGTATTCAGTAGTGTGTATATCAATAAACGTGATCGTGTGTCTTGTTACCGTGTGTTTATTTTGTGTTCTCTATTCCTCATACCTTGTTTTGTGCATGCAGCCTTCTATACCCAGTCAGTTAGAACTCACATTACCCAAGTTAATCCTGTAAAAAACAGGGCATAACATTGGCGGCAGCGGTGGTTCTTGATTCGGATAAAAGGTTGCATTACATTGCAAGTTTGGAACAGTAGAAGCATGGTAACATCGCAAAAATGGCAGCTCGCCATTACACTCACACACATTCCCAAGTATGATGTAAACACGTATGATATCGCCACTTACTTAGACATAATAAAGCCAGTGTTAGATGTGGCACTTCAAAATGACCGTGACAAAATCGCCGTTGCATTATTGGGAAAAGCCGTTTCCCAAATTGTTGAACAGGTAACGCCAAAAGCTTACCTGGAACCAGTTTCCATCCCTCGTGATCCGGACCTTAGGGCCACTTTTGGGTTCCCTCGTCGCCCCCAAAATAATAAAAGTCGACGAGATCAAGTATGAAGGGGATATCAATGTGACCCTCATACAACTCTACAGATACGTGAGGACCACGTATAGCTCTGAAGATGACGAGCAACAAAATGAACTCTTATTCACCGCAATGTAAGACATCCTCCCACCCCACATCACCGCCCATCTCGACCCGTACGGCTCATTCGAAGAACATATGCTCTCCATCAGAGAGAGATGCCAACTCAGTTCGGTGAATCACCTTCAGCCCCTATCCAAGAAAGTAAATGTATTCCTCCACTGAACACTATCATCAATAAGTCCCTCCATTCCCCTAACCCGGGAGCTGCAGGGAGACTCATAAGAGTTCCCCCGGCGCACTGCGGGGAGACTCTTAAGAGCAGAGCTTTTGAACGCGTACCAAAACCGCGCGTTTATAGTCAGGCGGCTGAAAATTGGTGTGGATATAGTACTACATGTCAACTCTCGATACCACCCCGCCAAACGCTCGCCCCGCACTCGTGCAAGCACCACCGCGCCAGTAACCACGCACTAGTCATGGAGCCCACACGTCCCTCACGCTCGCTCCCTGATGACACAACCAGCCCTCCTTCTGGTGGTGTTAGCCGCCGTGGAAGGCAGAGGGTGGCTGCCAAAGACCCTAGCTACCAGTACGACACGCCCTACAGCTCTAAGGACGAAACACCAGCACCCAAAGCACGAAAAACACGTGCAAGCAGGGCAATGGCACAGAGGTCATTGGTCTTTCGGGACACTGCCACCACGACCCAGGCCACTGCAACAACCACTACCACCACCACTACCACCACTGCCACCCCTGCCACCGGTACCAGCGACACAGGAGGCCGCCCTAGGGCTGCAAAACCTGCGGGGGGCAGGAAAAATTAAAGGCACGGCCGTAGGGAAGAGATCCCGTACGCCAGCCACAGTGCCCCTACCACCACTACCACCACCAGCCGCCGCCCCTGGCCCGGCTGCCGCTGCCGCCCCTGCTGCCCCTGCCGCCCCTGCTGCCCCTGCCGCCCCTGCCCAAGGAACAGGGAAGGGGAAGGGGAAGGGGAAAGGGAGAGGGAAAGCGACTACTGGCCCTGCTGTCCCTAGTGTCCCTGCCGGCCCTGCTGCCCCTGTTGCCCCTGTTGCCCCTGCTGCCCCTGCCGCCCCTGCCGCCCTTGCCCAAGGAACAGAGAGAAGGGCGACAGGCACCACCATCATCTTGCCATCAAGGCCACGCACCACTGCTGCCCCTGCCGCCGCCTCTGCCGCCGCCCCTGCCGCCGCCCCTGCCGCCGCCCCTGCCACCACCTCTGCTGTCCCTGTCCATAAGACACCCTCGCGTGCAAAAGTGACCCGGAAAACTCTGACACCATCAAAATATGCCGCCCTGCTGTTTGATGGTGATTCGCAGGACATTGGCAGCCCAGGTTTTGACGACGAAGCCCTAGCACGGGACCAAGGGTGGGGGGATTTGGGAGTGGACAGTGGGAGTGAGTCAGACGTCGGTGACGAAAATGAGGAAGGTCATCGTCTGTCTAGTGAAGAGGAGGGTGATGATGATGAAGTGCTGTATCGCGACCATGGAAGCGATATTTCAGACGATGAAGCAGACGCAGACGACATTCCGATCCCTGGCTTGCCTTCGTTCGATTGGTCTGACGGGGTCAATTTTGTACCTGACGTGCCCCAGTTCAATCCTGGGACGTCAGGAACAACTGACGACTGGCCCTGTGACGATCAAGCGAACGAAAGCGACTTCTTCCTCGCTTTTTTCGATATGGAGGTAATGACGTACATCGTTGCCCAAACAAACGCCTACTACAGGTGGGTGTTTGGCAGATTGGACGTCCTTTCTCCAAAAGCGAGAATACGAGGCTGGGTGGATACGACTGTGGAAGAATATATTACGTTCTTTGCCTTGTTGTTCCTCATGCCTCTGATCAAGAAGCATGTGTTGCAACACTATTGGAAGCACGACCCTCTCATCGCCACCCCAACTTTCAATAAGTTCATGACTCGTGACAGATTTTTGTTGCTGCTAAGATTTATGCACTTTGCAGACAACGAAAATCCTAACAGGATTGACAGGATATGGAAAGTTCGGAATGTGTTCACCAAGTTGTTGGAGAGGTATAGGAAATACTTTTACCCCTTCCTCAATTTGGTGATTGATGAGTCGCTCGTGCTCTTCAAAGGACGTCTTGTTTTCAAACAGTATATCCCCTTGAAAAGGCATAGGTTCGGAATCAAGCTCTTCGTTTTGTGTGACTGCGAAACTGGAATAGTGCTTGACATGATCGTGTACACAGGCACTGACATTGACATACCGAAAGCCGCTGCCAATGATCCCATGGGCATGTCAGGTGCCATCGTCAGGAAAATGTTGGCACCTTACCTGGGCAAAGGCCACATCATCTACACTGACAACTGGTATACTTCTCCTGCTCTCTGCCAGTTTCTTCATGACAACCAAACAGGGTCATGTGGGACTGTCAGAAAGACAAGAAAGTTTATGCCAAAATTCACAGGTGATGTCATTCCTCTCACAGATGCCTCCTCCAGTGACACACCTTCAGAAGACGACCTGGCCCAGGAACACCGCGAGAGGCACGTGCGAAGAAAGCGACGAAAGGGGCAGAAATTCAAGCAGCTCGAGAAGTGTGGGAAAGTGATAGCCCTGAAGTGGAAGGATAAGCGAGACGTCCACCTGCTTTCCACCGTCCACACAGGTGCCCAGATGGATTCTGGCAAAATCCACTACCGAACCAGGAAGACCATCTACAAGCCCGACATGGTAGTGGACTACACCAAAAACATGCGCCTGGTGGACAAGTCTGACTGTCAGCTGTCAGACGTTGAGTGTCTGAGGAAGACTGTGAAGTGGTATCACAAGCTCTTCCTCCACATTGTTGACATAACGATGCTGAACGCCTACAACTTGTGGTTGGTAAAAAAGAATATGGCCCCAAACCAGAAACTTAAATTCCGGGAGTTCGTGTACAACGTCTCATACCAACTCCTGGAGAAGTATGGCACCACCACTCACAGACGTACGGCATGGCGTGGGGATCACGTTCCTGACCGTATCCAGCTGGGTGTCGAAAGACACTACCCCATCAAAACTGAGATGCTTGGCACTCGTCACAGGCAGGCGCAGTGCACTGTCTGCAGCTCCAGTGTCAGGAAACCCCATGTCACAAAAAGAGTCACCTCAATGTGCGCAGAGTGCAAAGTTCCACTCTGCCTGGGTGACTGCTTCAGGGACTACCACACCTTCAAAAATTATTGAGTGTCGCCCTGCCCTGCCCTGCCCTGCCCTGCCCTGCCCTGCCCTGCCCTGCCCTGGACTCGCCCCGTGCCCTGCCCTGGACTCGCCCCCTGCCCAGCCCTGTCCTGGACTCGCGCCCTACCTTACCTGACCTGACCTAATTGATCACGCTACCTCATAATGTAACATATATATTATATAATGTATAAGTTCCAAAGATGTCCCTGTGATATAGCTTTTACATTATATAATTGTATGTTTCATTATTTAGTTTATAAGTTTCAAAGATTTACATGTAATATGCCTTATTTTTTTAGTATATCAATATATATGTTTGTTATTAGCCAAAGTCATGTGTATATAATTATTTTCTTACCTCAAATGAATTGTACAAAAATAAATATGTTTCAACAAATCCTGTCAAACCTAGTAAGATAATAAAATAAAACAATAAAAAAACAAAAAAAAACACAAGGTCATGTCATTGTATTCTTACAATATGATATATTCTATGAATATTTCATATTGTTTGAATACAATGGCATGATCTTGTAAAAAAATTTTTTTATCAAAAATGTTCTAGACAATATAAAACCTTCCCCATAATCCCCTCCTGGATTCGATCACACAACCCTAGCACACTTTGAGTTTTCCAGTCCGCGACCTTACCAACCATGCCACAGGAGCTCATACCAAATATCACTCAAAACTTTATGTCTACAATCGAAATGACAATATACAAAAAAAAATGAATTATCCCACCAATTTACGTTTGTAAATTGATGGGATTATCAATTATATCATGCCAAGGTTTATAAAAGTTTGTCTCTGTCAAGAATTAGTAATTATATAACTTTATTCTGTCAAAAATTGCCAAAACATTCAGCAAAATTGCCCCTCTCAGTGCGACTCCACTTATTTTCACACGGTCAAGCGGTGACCCTTGCCGCTCCCTTTATGCCCCAGCTACACCAGCCACAGCAGCTCTGTCTGGGAACAAAATTTGTATAAATACAATAATGGATAAAATACTCTTCACAAATACATTTGTATTGTATAATATTGAAAATAAAAAAGAATAATAACTGTGTGGGTGTCGAAAATTGCTCAACCAGCTTTCTTATGTCTCGCCTACGCGCGTATATTGGATTATACATAGTCATGACTGTCATACAAATAATTGCAGTAGGTCTCGAATATACATTTAGATTGCATATTACTTGGCAATAAATAAGTAAACGTTTCTCTGGTGGCAATCTACCCTTTCGCAAGTGTAAGGAGACACCATTCTATATTTAGCCCTTTAAGGAGACACCATTCTATATTTAGCCCTTTATCGCAAAAGGCAATCTGCACGTGTTTACTGACCACCGTCGCTGGTGGTCTATAATATAGTACTTTATTTACAGTCAATGGCCTACATGTTTCTGTGGTACTTCACATGTGTCTAAAATGCAATGTCTGCTTGCATAAAAATGCAATTCTGAAGTCCATTTATACGTACGACATACGCATGTCTCAGTTTCTATCTATCTCTCTCTCTCTCTCTCCATTCCTGACTCATGTTATTGTAAAACTCTTGGTGGCAACAAACACCAGACACCTGGAAGACATAAGGTTCAAAATCCCAAGCATCCATACGCCTCGGGCGCCTTCACAATTGTCACACAGCTGGTTATCTATCTAGAGATCTGCCTGCCTTCCTTCTCTTCACGACTCACTCACTCCCTCCCTGCACCCCTGCATGCCTTCCTCCCTCCCTCCCACCCACCCACCCCCAACCCACCCTTTCAGGCTTCCGTCTGCTAGAAACACATTCACAATTTGCGTAAATATCGCATCAATTGGGCTATATGCGGTATATTCCTTGTTATATGGGACGCCTACATACGTACACGTCTTTATTATAGCATGACAGTGCTCTAAATACAAGATTTACGTGATATTTATGGCGTAACACACCCTCTCCCCCTTTCATTCCCAGCACAACTCACTCACACCTTGGTTCACGCATAGAAACTCATTGATAATGTGCGTAAATATCGCATGAATTGGTCAATATGCGGTATATATTTTGATATATGGCACGTATACATACGTACAAGTCTGTATTATAGCATGACAGTGCTCTACGTACAAGATATACGTGATATGTATGGCGTAAACCACACTCTCAGCTCATAAATTGCCGCCAAACCTCAAACACATCTTCATTCCCGCCTAAAAATTCTCTTATAATTCCCTTATATATTGCAATTTTTGGTCACTATGAGGCATATTCATTGTTATATGGGTGGCCTACACACGTATACATACTCTACATAGCCTAAAAGGGCTCAAAAATGGACATATACGTGATAATACGCGGTAACCCACCCCCTCCTCCCTCTCCTTCTATCCCCTGCGCGCGTAAATATTCGGCAGGGAAATCTCGCCGCTCGATGACAATCTAGCCGCGCGGTGCCATTCGCTCCACATTTTTCAACTACGGACCGTTCCCCCACCCCCCCCAGACATTTTTTGGGGGGTCAAATATATATGGGCCGATGCACGCAAACATTCCCTACACGATGATGTACTTTTTATCGAAATTTGCAATAGGTCCCAAAATCATCATAGGTGCGCACAGTCTTACCCTGTAGAAAACCCCCTGTGCGCTGCGGAGAGGCTAAGGAATCAAACTCCGTGCACCCTTCCAAATGACTCCCGATGAAAGTCCAACCCCAGTGCACTCTTCCTTGCCTCTATCCTCTCTGACCATCCCTAAATTTTCCCCTGCCCAGCCATCCACCAACGATAATCTTCCATCAATTGTGTTACCCCATAAACCCCATCCTTTTTCTATGCGTACCAACAAACCACAGCACGCAGAAATGGTCACCCCCACCGTAACCAATTCTCTTTCAATGTCACCCCTGAAAAATGCTGGTCAGAAAATGAGCCCCTCCTCCACTCTCTCACATGCCCCTGTCACCCAAGACCAACCTTCACCCCCGTCAATCCCTCAACAACCTGTCACGCCTTTCACTTCCTCATATTCATCACCTGTCCCCCCCTCAAAACTGTCAACCTCACCCCCCCCCACCATCATCTCCCCACATGCCCAACCTCGGTGAACCCCTTCAAACACCCGCATCAACCAAGAATGCTACAGCTCCGCCTACCTCCTATTCCCCCCTCCCTTGTCACCCTCTCCAACATTACCCGAACCGCTCCTGAATCCACCTCCAGTAACACCCCCGCTCGCCAACCTACCTCTGCCCCATAATCCAGCACCAGAACCAAAATCTCCATCAATGTCTCCTTCATCCATCCTACCAAATTCCATTGTTTTCAGAGACAAATCTCTTCCGCAACAATCTCTCCAAACTGACCTACTCACCCCATCCCCACAATTTACCTGTCAATCACCCAGACCCCCATCTGTCCAGGATCAATCCTCCCATGTTTCCAGGACAGACTCTTATGTATGTAAAAACCATTCTACCAAATATTTATGTACCCATGTTTCCAGGGAAAATGCCAACCTATGTACCCAACAATGTTTTCCCCATGCCCCCAGAAATGCTCCGCTATTCCCCCACCAACAAAATTTCCCTTGTGACAGTTTTCCGTCAGTAGCTCCCTTCCACCCCCCCCACAATTCACACCCCTAAAAAACTTCAAAACCCCACACTTGACTCACCCCCTCATGACAGACAAACCCACCAATCCCATATAACCTCTAAACAAACCGTCACTGCCACCGACAAAACTCCCCAAATTCGTCCTTTTAACAACCACAAATCAGTACATCAGTCCTCCCCCAATAACCCATGTTCTATGCCTAACTCTTCCCCCACCAATCCTCCACGGTCCCACCAACAAATTCCGTTTCCTAAATCACTCACACCTCACCACTCTGATCCTCCCACACGCGCCGTTAATCCCCCCCTCACGCGTGACCCCCACCAAAGTGATTCCCCCCCCCCCCCCCTCATGCGTACCGAGCACCTGCTCACCAGTCGGTCCCCCACCATCATTAGCCCAGCTAAGCTCTCAACCTCCACCAATTCCCACCCTGCCAGCCTAACCTCTCACGACCACATTCAGAACGAAAAATCACCCCCGTACATAACCCCTACCTCCTCTTCCCCCCCTATCTTACCCCCTCTCGTCACCGTTACCCCACCCGCCCCAAATTCCACCCCCAAAGATCCCGCTCGACAAAATACCACGCCCATCCAAATCCAACCACAAAACTTTTTCCACCTTGACTAACCCCCAAAATACTACCCTCTCTCTCGCCCCAAACAACATAATCAACCTCTCAACCTCAACCACTCCTCGAAATCCCATCCACGTCTCTCCCGAAAATAAAATCAGTCCAAATTTAACCCCTCTCAAACCACAACCCTGCCTGCCCAGACCCCCCCACCATCTCCCTATCAAATCCCCACACTCCAAACCTCCAAACCACCCGATCATCGTAAACTCTCAACCTCCAGCCTTACTCACCCTTCCCTCAACCCCACTCACGACCACAACTCTCTACACAATTCAACCCCTCCCCAGCACCAACCTCTTCCGCAACAACAACCCCTACTCGACCTGCCCGTTTCACCTTTAACCCCCCCACCCCCCCTATCACTACCCCCGACTGCAACCCTTTAAACCTCCCTCCAAAACTGGCCCCGGGCCAGCTCTCACCCAGACCCACAATCCTAACGGCAGACCTAACGGTATATCCACCCCTCCCTCCCAAAGTGAAAGCGAACCCCCAAGGTCAAAGCCACAACCACCACCACCACCCCTACCAATAAACCAGACCTTCACCAAGACTAACGGCGACCCTAACTAATCCAGCCCCCCCTCTGATGATGATGAGGATGTTATTGTACTGGATTTTCCATGGGATTTTGTTTTTTATTGTTCTCAATTCCTAAGCGATTGGGCATGATTCTATAAATTTACATGTTTTCCATATACTGTATATATTATATTTTTTGTTTTCCTTAGTAGTACTCCCTTTCTTGTTAGCCTACACTTTTCTTACTATCTTTTAAATTTGTTTCATACATTGTTGAACACTTTAGCTCTTCTTAATTTTCCTGTGTTCTTAATTATCTGTTCTTTCGTCAAGTTCTTTTACCCTCTTTTCTCTCCTTTTCCAACATCTATGTATTTTCTTCCCTCGTTCCCTTCTTTCTTGAATAGTAACTCTCCTATTAGTTTTCAGTGTCTTGGATATATGGCCTGAGTAATCTTGTTATGTTTTTCCTAATTTCATTATATTATTCACATTCCAGGATAAAATGTTTTAAGTTTTTGTCTCTCTTTTCTGAACAGTCTGTTGCTAGTCGGGATGACAGTAATCTTCGTCCTCACCGACAGGCTGCCATTTCCCTCCAACCTAACCCCCTCACCGACCTGACCTGGCCCCCTAAACAAACCTACGTACTCCAACCTTGAGGTACGAGGTCGTACCTCATATAAAGGCGACGGAAGTAAAATACCACAGGAACAAAAAACCTGAGAGCGAAACCTCCAACCCTAACGAGCCACAGGAACGAAAATCCTGAGAGCGAAACTCCCATCCCCAACGAGATCCCAGGCCCCTTTTCCATTCCCGATTTGGTCTCTCTCTCTCTCTCTCAATTCATTCCACATATTATACGTCTCTCAATCACAGTCTTCTAATATACAAACCACAATACTTTACTCACTGATATTCTTGATGTACCACCGAAGTATGTATTTAATTATGTAACCACCATACAGGCTATAATACTTTCATTGTGTAGGTTCGAGGCGATCTAAGACACCTTAGCTTCCATTTCACACCAAATCAGATCGTGATTATGTCAGCCCTGTATTTAGTTATATAACAATCATAGTCCCCCCAATTCTAGCAATTCTATGTCTCTAACCTCACGTTGTTTTGTTCGTCTGTCAATTTGTGTCCCTTGCCCGTTCTTGTAGTGATTTATGCCTGTTGATTTAGATAAACTCACTATGAACAATCTGCAGACGATTATCAGGAGAGATGCAGGAAAGCTACCTCGTATCTCTCTCTCTCTCCATGACGAGTATAGATATATGTACCCCCGTGCTCAGTCGCCCCCCCTTGCCTTGTTCTTCTAGTAACTAAGTGTATATATAATATTAACCGGAGTATGCCACCAGTATTGATACGACATAGCGGCACTGTCCTTGTGTCGTATTGTGCCACGTGCATACCAACCCGGTTTCATCATCCTATTAGGACGACGGCTATAATGTCGTCATTCATGCATGTATTCAATCCTTAGGTTAATTGTCTTTTATCCGCCAGTGTGTTCATCTCTTCCATTTACTTTTCCACAATTGTTATACGTCTTCCAATCACCTCCTTCGTATCCACAATCCACACTACTCTATTTTGCTTCGTGACCCTATGCTCAGTGGTACCCTGTTTTGGGTCATCCTGTCCGCTTATCCTTCACGCCCCGCTGCACACACCACCCTACCTGTTCGATCGTAGGGAAATGCCACCCCTATGTCCAGCGCATTAAGGGTCACTATCCTAGGTCACGAGCGGCGCGGCGCCTAGCCTCAAACCACCCCCTTTACAATTCACAACCCTCCCCCACCTCGCGTATCCACTACCCCTCGTGTCCTACACCTCTTACCCGCCAGACTCTACCTACATGATGATGAACATGGATACACCTTAATTTAATACACCCATGCCCTGTCCCTAGGTTGAGCCAATGCCAACCAGTTCAGACAGCCATAAATCTATGTATGTTCTTCCATCCGAGAAGTAATATGTTCACCCCCTTAAAATACCTTGTCTTGCCAGACTAAGTTTCTGAAGACCAACCGCCCCCATAAATCTATTATGTTCTTCCATCCGAGAAGTAATATGTTAAAACCCCATGTCCTAATTGATAAGAAACTATGATACCCACGGGTACACCATTGTATATATAACCATTATTCCTGTAAGACCTAGACAGAAATGACTGAAGATGTTAGCCACCATGCAGTAACTCTAATTCTTACCCCAACCAGAGATTGTATACACAACCCTCTTTTACCATTGTCTCGACGCATTTTCACCACGAAACAATACCGAAGCTACCCCTACGAACTGCTGCTTTCTTTGGTGTATATGTCATAGAAAACGCAGTTCCCAGGAACAACGAGGTCAGCAAGAAATAGTGTCAGATTAACAGTGTCCATAACCATCGTATTGACGAGTAATAATACACCATGTTTTTCTCTACTTTTATCCACAGTCAAGCACACACCTACAGTTAACCTCCTCTATCCCCACAGCCCCACAGTCCACATGATTCTATCCTTTCCAGACTCATATACCACCCCATATTGCTCATCCCCCGGTAGCGTTTGGCTAACATACCTTCCCTGTCATTAACCCCCAGGCTACGATACCAACTGTAGTCTAATGCCACCCCTACGCCCAGAGACCTTAGGGTCAAACTTCCACGTAGCCCCCCTTAACCCTTTCCCTCTCGTTAACCCCCCACGCTCCTCCACTCCCTTCCGACCTAGCCTCTCCACCATGCCCCCTGAATAACCTTAACTTTCCGTTACTAACATTCTCAAACCTTTTGTATATATACTCCTATCCAGCCTACCTTCCCCCAGTAAGAAGAAACACCATTAGAACTTTACTAACCCTTTGCATGCCATCTATTCCCTCACAACCCAGTCACAACCCTGTACCAAATGATCGTCAGTGCGAGGCTAGCCGCCTCGCCAGTGACTAACTTCTATTGCCTTACTTCCAGATAAATGTGGCAGAGTTAGCAACCCAGTCTCCACCACATCCAACAAGCCATGCAATTAACAACCCAACCAATTAAACCAGCTGGTCAAGGCACCTTCGGTTTTGGTATTACGAACACCCACATCTGTCTCATAAACAGAGGGTTATTACAAACACTTGTAATATGGCAAGCCCCCCGCCACAGCCGCCGGATGACCATCACAGAGAGAGGGCATGCACCTACCACTTTTCACCCACTCGAGGAGGGAGACCCCAACCCCTGCGGAGATATACCTGACCCCTGTTTTGACTTCCGGGTCATTGCCAGGTAGCACAGGAATTCTTCCTATCAATGAACTAACCATGTATGACTAACACCTTTACTAACCTCTATTAACCCAAAATAACCCATTAACCTTTGTTGCATACTCCGATAACCAAATTAGCACCTCAGATATACCATAGAATGAAGACTGAACAATCTAAGAGAGACGCTCCTATCACAGCTGTCCCAATCCTCCTCGCAAAGTAGATCCAGTCTCTCTCCCCTAAATACTTCCAGTATAGCCAAAATAGTACCTCTTACTAAGGCTCAGTTACATCACATTATGAAGGCTCCATATAGCCATGTGCCACTACAGTAATCACCACCTTACCTAGTTCCCGTATCAATTGAGAGCTCAAATAAGTCCATCAAAACTCGAGATCCCTATGGCCTACAGGGTCCAAAACCGAATCTATAAACCAAGCTCCAGCCCCCAGTAAAATCAGTTGAAAGATAGACACCAACCAGTGGTTGGTCACCAGAGTTGCCCTCAAGCTCTATCATTGTTGGTTGCTGAGAATTGAGTTCCAGAGCCGGCAGACTCCGTGACAGATTTAGATAGAAGGATCTGTCCACGTACAAGAAATCTACGTGCACCTTATAACCTTCATAAACCAGTGGGTATATAAGAGTGTAGCCAGCAACGATCGCCAAGAGATCCGTCTTGAGAACTTCCTACATATGGACCACCTGGACGGCCGCGGAACCAGTCGTTAGCCCCCAACATCACGGACGCAAGATAACCAGGACCAGACCAATCAAATACTACCCAAGATTCACTCTATCAGTACTACAGTGTTACAGTGCTATTTAGAGACTCACTTATTAATATTTCTATTAAGTGGCTATATCTTTGCCCCAGTATAATTCATATATAACCATTCCATTAGGAAGTGCTAAGCGTATCAGTGTTTATTAATTAACAGGCAATATTAACTCTCGTAATTACCCATATATCCAGATATTATTACATAGAAGTGAAACCCTAGTGATATCTAATGTTCGCCCACTGATTTGCGTTCTATGTGTTTTCTGATATAAGACTATAAAACTTAGATCAGTACCCCCTGAGGTTACTAGAACTCCCGTGCTCTAAAATACGCGTGTCTAATCTAGTCTGGAACTACTACTTGTGCACCAGAGCTACCAGTGATAAATCTAACAGTGAATATGAATCTATAAGTAACATTGATGGTCTCCAGTATATAAACTTGTGAATAAAGCCAGTGATCAGAAGATTAATACCTAAACGTTGGAAGTGGGAGACTAGGCTCCATCCAGATCCACTTATGCTAGTGTTGTTCAATTCTATCATTTGTCTTGTACGAGTATTCAGAAGTGTGTATATCAATAAACGTGATCGTGTGTCTTGTTACCGTGTGTTTATTTTGTGTTCTCTATTCCTCATACCTTGTTTTGTGCATGCAGCCTTCTATACCCAGTCAGTTAGAACTCACATTACCCAAGTTAATCCTGTAGAAAAACAGGGCATAACACTGATATTAATTGTCTCATTTTACACAATATATTTGTATACACATTTATGTTTATCGATATATTAGGGAGGTAACCGCAATTCACGGCAAAGCGTATACCGTTAGCCTACACTAGATTACCGTATCCTATGCAAAGCCAACTGAAAAGCAAAAGATTAATAGGACACCAACAATCTATTAACCACATTAATGATGTATATGAAATGTCTGTTATGGTGGATGGGTGAGGGTAGGAGAGATTTTTCGTGTGTTTTCGACCATTCCTTTCTTACACAAGATATGTTTTTATCAATCTATTTTACCTTCCATAATGAGAGACAATACGATTCATCACGAAGTGTAGCCTACCGGCAGATATATAACAAACGTATATATTATATACTAAATGAAGAGACAAGGAATAATCGTGTGTCTTTAGACCTCTTCATATAGAATAGAATGTAGGTTAAGGTACATATACGGTACAAGAATATCGTTTGCTTCAACAGACAAATTCCATGATAAATAGCATAAGGAATAAAGCACAATGTAAGGCAATGATCTTGGTACAATGGCAAAGCTGCTAGATGTAAAGTAAGTACCGGTAATAAAACGAAACATATGAAAAGAGTTGATTAGGCTATGCCCAACATTACCGGTATCTATCAACTGAAAATATACATATTTTATAATCTATATTTTATTAATTTCACCCCAACATATGCCAATTTTGTGAATAGATCATTTATACAATATGCTTAAGTGTCGGATAAATTTCGTCTATATATGCAGGGAAATTTAGACTAAATTAAGTAGTCTCGTTGGCAATATAAGCAAAATACATCATAGTTTTACCATTTTAATGTAGCAAAATTATATAAATCTGAACTTGGCTCTTTTACCAACCATTGGCGTGCAACAATATCAAACCCACCAAAGCTACCTGAGAATTAACTTCACTAACGGTTTATTTGAGGAGGTTTAAGCAAAGTCCGTTGTATAAATATATGTTACCTTCCATAATAGGAGAATATACGATTTATCATGAAGTTTGTCGGTTGAAGCAAAACTATATACCTGGTACCGGTACCGTTTATGTACATACCTTACCTACATTATGATCCATGTGAATTGGTCTAAAATTCTGGTATTCTCATATAGTTTATGATATATAAGTGCGTTTCATCTCCGCAGGTAGGCTACACTTCGTGATGAATCATATGTTATCTAACAGTGGAAGGTAAATGGATAAATGGATTGTGCAAAGGATCGATATAAACAGCTTTGTAAGGATGGAATGGTCGAAAACACAGGAACAATTTCCTTTATTTAAACTCATCCACCCACACAAACACTACCTTGTGTAAAATTCATCAATTTACAGTTAGTATTTTTTAAGTCTAGTCCATATATAAGGTGATATTTGGTGTAGGTTTTAACTTTTGAACTTGTTTGACATCAAATGTTGATTAAAATCCAAACTCGATCGGTTATATTTTGTCAACTCTGGTATTTCTATGGTTGCGGGATTTTTGCGGGTAGAGGGTATTACAATAAGCTAAATACATCGGAGATTTGACCATATTAATTAACTAAACCTGTATTATGCATCACTGAAATAATAAGTAGGCCTAGCCTATGTACCGGTAGATTGTGTTACGTGCCTTTAACCCCTTCTGTACCGGTGATGTACTTTTCATTATATTCTGGCCACTATTAGACGATTTTGTACAGCTTAGGAAGGACGTCTACTCATTACAAGACTACAGCCTATCTCAATTAATCCTTTTAGATATCACATATCCTTCCCAAACTTAAACAAAATCGTCTAAATGTAGCTAAAATCAAATACAAAAAGACGTCACCGGTAAAGAAGGGGTTAATATTCAGTTCTCAAAGATGTCTGTACCGTACGGTATTCATGCGCAGTTCTGCTGTTGTAACAAGGCTTATAATCTTTATAGTATATCTACTCTCCAAAATGTAGACATTATTTGATCTCTCTCTCTCTCTCTCTCTCTCTATATATATATATATATATATATATATATATATATATATATATATATATATATATATATATATGTATATATAAACAATAAAAAAACATATATTACAGAAAGGAAGTGAGTAATGGAATGTTGGTGTCTTATAACAAACTTTTGTTTTCTGTTTCGCCTTCGCTCGCATAGTAATCATTAAAAAAATATACGGAAAACGGATAAATATCAAAATACTATGGTGTAAAATTATAAAATCGACTTTTGAATAATGATAATACAGTATTTAAGTTAGCCCAGTACGGTATATAAGGAGAAGGAGATATAGTCGGTGTTGTTCACTCTTCATACACCCTGCTTTTATCACAAGGCAGTAATAAATCTTCATTGTCGTAATTTCCCTCTATTTTACCCTAGGGACCCTCCCCCTTCAGAACACTAAAAATGTATGGCGATAACTCAATTTCCAGTGTTCATGTTAGACACGGCATTACGAGCATATAAAGTATAAACCGATTCAATCGCATAGAGTTCAACGTGTTTATGTACGCCCCACGCCGTCTGGTGGAGAAATCGGAACTATACCCCGTGCACACTATGAATTGTCAAGACAAGCTCCCCCCCCCCTCCAAAAAATAAATAAATAAATAAATCCCGAATTGCTATCAAGTGATCGTGGACTATCATGGGGACCCGGATCTATCGAAACCGCCACGACCGTAGATACAAACTGCTAGGCACTAAAGAATAGGCTGACCAGAGTTCACAAACAAACAGTAGCACGCAACTAAGTTGTTTGATGATAAACTGCTCACTGGAAAACGTCTATCTATCTATCTATTGCCTGACGCCTGATCCCCGAAGGGGTGGCCACGAACGAACCGCCCCCATGCACCTCTGTCCCCAGTCAGTCGACGCCCCTCCCCCCAACCAGCACCGCCTTCGTTCATGTAGTTCCTCACTCCATCCTTCCACCTCATATTCGGTCTACCTCTCCCCCTCTGTCCCTCCACCTCGCTCTCGTACACCCTCTTAGTCATTCTCTCGCTTTCCATACGTTCCATATGGCCGAACCATCTCAAGTTGTTCCTTTTCACACTTTCCAGCACATCTACCTCCACACCACACCTCCTTCTTACTTCCTCATTAGTCTGTCTATCCCTCCATGTAACTCCGCACGCACTCCTTAAGTAATTCATTTCCACTGCTCTCACTCTTGGTCTGAGTCTCTCAACCAACGTCCATGCTTCGCTTCCGTAAGTCAGTGTCGGGATTACCACACTGTCATGCAAGGACTTCTTCACTTCCATACTGACCACCCTATTTCTTGTTACTGCTTTAAGCGTTCCTACAACCCTCTTCCCCTGTTGTACCCTCTCCCGCACCTCTTCATCCATAGTCCCATCTTTACTCAACACACTGCCCAGATACTTAAAAGAGTAGACGATCTCCATAGCCTGACCGTTCAGCTTCACCTCACACTCTGTGACTTCACCCCTTTCGAAGACCATAACCTTGCTCTTCCCCGTATTTACCTTCAAATTCCGTTTTTCGCACACTGTTCCAAACTCATTTACCAGACCCTGCAACTCCCATTCATTATCACTCATCAGAACTGTATCATCCGCAAACAGCAGTATAGGTAGCTTCCACTCAATTCCCTCCCTTTTCAGCGATACACCAACATCCACTGCTCTTGATAGTATTTCTTTCATGACTCCATCCATATATACAGTAAACAACCACGGGGACATCACACACCCCTGTTTCAAACCAACATTCAGGTCAAAGAACTCGCTCTGCTCACTCTCCACACGTACTGCCGCTTTTGCACCCTCATACATGCTCTTCACTGCTTTCAGCAACTTGCCCTCTACTCCGTATATTCTAAGTACTTTCCACAAACCTTCTCTATCCACTCTGTCATAGGCCTTCTCCAAGTCCATAAAGGCAACATACACCTTTTGTTTCTTCTCCAGATACTTCTCCACAACACAATTCAGGGTAAAAATCTGATCTACACATCCTCTTCCCTTCCTAAAACCTCCCTGCTCGTCGCCTATCCATTTCTCCGTTCTCACTCTCACTCTCTCAATCACTACCCTACTGTATACCTTCCCTACTACGCTTAGAAGAAATATTCCTCGGTGGTTACCACACACTCCGCTTTCCCCTTTGCCCTTATATAGGGGGACTATTATGCCAGTCTTCCAGTCATCGGGTGCACTCCCCTTCTCCCATGCTAGTTTGCACATTTTCCATACCCATTCTATCACTATCTCACCACCATACCTCAACATTTCCCCACACACTCCATCTGTTCCTGGTGCTTTCCCCAACTTCACTCTTTTCATGGCTTCCCACACTTCTGACCTCCTGATCCCCACCTCCTCCTCCACTACTTCTCTTCTTCTCCCTCCCATACCATATCCAGCTATGTTTGCTGGCTCTTCATTCCTTACATTTAGCAACTCACTGAAGTACTCCCTCCATCTTTCGACTCTCTCTTGCTTCTCGGCTAGCATTCTCCCATTCTTATCTTTCATACCCTTACTGTTTCCCTTGCTACCTTCCCTAACTTTCTTGACTTCTTTCAAGAACAGTTTCTTACTCTCCCTCCATTTTACACTCAGATTCCTTCCAAATTCCTCATCTACTCTTCTCTTACTTTCCTTCACTGGAAAACGTGCTAGGTGAAAATGTACTTTAGCATTGTACAATCCTAAACTTTCATATGTAAAAGGCAAACATAATTTGGCAGCTGACGTGTTATCTAGAAATCCTGTATGTTTAAGTTTGGTAAATGTGATGGTGAATAATGTAGATACTACGACAGAACAGAGGAAAGATAAGTTTTGGGGTAAAGTAATGCTTGGTTTAGAGTCAGGCTATTTTAGTGATCCTGAACTAGTTGTATTGATGACTCGTTAGAAGTTCAAATTTACTAAACGATTTTTTGTCTAAGTAAACCGAGCTTTCAAGAAAGAAAATGCCAAACAGAGTAGTATTACAGTTAGTCATCCCAGAGTCAAGGATAGATAACATATTACCTCTACTACATGGTCATGATACAACAGAGCACCCCAGTAAGGAACAAGTTTTGAAACAGGCACAAATAATTTACTATTGGCGAACTATTACAAAAATATAGATAGATATAGAGACAGTTGTACTACATGCGCAACAATAATACTGAAACTAAGTTCAGATGCGGAAATCGGGAATACCCAATCCCAGCACACCCTTTCGACATGGTAGCTATAGATTTGCTGAAATTCCTGTTCAATGATATTGTGGGTAGGCAATAAACTACTATTACTGGGATATGTGAAGTGGGTAGGCAATAAACTACTATTACTGGGATATGTGAAGTGGGTAGGCAATAAACTACTATTACTGGGATATGTGAAGTGGGTAGGCAATACACTACTATTACTGGGATATGTGAAGTGGGTAGGCAATAAACTACTATTACTGGGATATGTGAAGTGGGTAGGCAATACACTACTATTACTGGGATATGTGAAGTGGGTAGGCAATAAACTACTATTACTGGGATATGTGAAGTGGGTAGGCAATAAACTACTATTACTGGGATATGTGAAGTGGGTAGGCAATAAACTACTATTACTGGGATATGTGAAGTGGGTAGGCAATAAACTACTATTACTGGGATATGTGAAGTGGGTAGGCAATAAACTACTATTACTGGGATATGTGAAGTCGGGAGTGGTGTAGGATGTAGAATTGAAAGCTAGCCAATCAGCTGGTGCGGAGGCAGTGCGAGGGTGTGGCTCAGGCGGCATATTTCTTGGTGTAATTACTGAGCACTGATTGATCGAGAGGTTTGCAACTTTGTGTCAATCAAATGAATATAGAAAAGATGGGTGAGGGTGAAAGAAGGGAAGTTTGTATTGGTGTAGTAAGAGAGAAAAGTGTCAAAGTAGGAGGATAAAGAGTGTCGGGGCTTGACCCAACGTGCGTGAGTTGTTAATTTTAGTTTGGGGGTTTAGGGGAGGGCTGTAACTGTTGGTATTATTGAGACATATTTTTCGAGAGCTTCAGTATGGCACGTCAAGAAGGGTTGGAGATAAAAATGGGTGGTAAGGCAAAAGATAATTAATTTTGGGTGGTAAAAGTTAATTTTGGTGAAGTGAGATTCAGAAGCTCTGATCGGCCAAGAGTGGCATAGAGGTTGGGCTGTGGACGAGCCGGCATGCCCCACCGCCTCTACCAGTCTGGACGAATCAGATGAGTCTGGGTGAATTTGAATATAACATTTGGTAATGGAGAATGTTTTGATGATGGTTTGGCAATTTTGGATGGTAAGGGTCTAAAGTGGGGCATCAAGGCATGGTTGTCAACTGCCGAGTCTAGAGAAGATTGCACTGTCTTATGAAGAGCTTAATTTACTTTAGTTTTTATTGTGTATTTGTGAAAGAATTATAAATTTTGGCTGGTAGGTGAGTAAAAGGAATGGTGAAAATTGAGTGTGAGTTTGTGGTGTAACAAAGTTATTATGTGAATAGGGGATTGGGAGCCTCTCTGTTGATTGGATGCAAGAGGTTCGACCAGGGACGGAGGGGTTGAGTGATATTATTAAAAATTTGGACAAAGTTATTAAAGGTCTCAAGTTTTTCAAGTTGTTTATTAGCCAGAAAGTTGTTGTAGACATTAATTGGAGGGATGCGGGAGAGTTCATGCAAGTGTTCCGATGTTTGGAACTCATACCACCGAGTTCCATGGATCCACCTCAGTGCTCTGTTCTGAATTCTTTGGAGTTTAATTTTGTGGGAGTTTGCCAAAAGAGTGCTGGTCAGTGGGGCATATGAAAGTAGCGGTCTAATTAGGGCTTTGTACAAATGGGTTTTAGTTTTGATGGAGGCATTTCGAAAACGGAAAATTGATTGAAGAGATTTTGAAGCAATGGGGATAATCTGATTTGCATGACGATGAAAGTGAAGTTTTTGGTCAAAGGTTAGGCCGAGTACTTTGTTAGTGGGTGAGACAGTTACTGGGATGCGATCGGGAGGAGGTGCGCGGGAGTTGAGGAATAGTGGTCTAGGACATAGGTAACCAGTGGATATGTAGGTGATAAAGGATTTTCGAGGATGAGCCTGAATCCGCCATTTCTGTTCCCATTGTGCTATTCGGTCAAGCTCTCTCTTGGCTTTGTTCGTCAAACCGTCTATGGTAGTTGCCCTAACAAGTTGCGTCACGTCGTCAGCGTAGGAAATTGTGAGAGAGTCATTATTGATTGGATCTGGCATGTCATTAGTGTAGAGAATGTACAGTGTAGGTGCAAGCACGGAGCCCTGAGGTACGCCTGCATGGAGTGGAAATGAGTCTGAATAGAAATTTGAAAATTTAATTTTGGCTGATCTGTTATCTAAGAAGTTGCAGAGAAGTTTTTTAATTGGCAAGGGGAAATTGAAGTTTTCGCAAATTTTGTACTTCAGGCCTACGTGCCATACAGTGTCAAATGCTTTGTTGATGTCTTTTGTGATGAGTGCTGTTTTGTGTCCTCGTCTGGAGTGTTTGTTAATGTGAATGTAGTTGGTGATTATGTTAAGTGCTTCCTGAGAGGATCTGCGGGGTCTAAAACCAAACTGTTTGTCAGTGAGAAGTCTTTCGTCTTCGAGGTACAGTCTGAGTCGGCGATTTATGATTGTTTCAAGTCTTCCCAAGAGTCTCAAGTAGACTAATGGGTCTGTAGTTCAGTGGGTCTTTGCTATTTTGATTTTTCTTGGGAATAAGGATGATTGTTGCGGTCTTAAAGCAGACGGGGAAGTAGCCTGATGCCAGGATGGCGTTGTATAAGCAAGTGAGTGCATTAATAAATGTGTTTGGGAGGTGCTTTACAATGTGATGGTTTATTCCTGTGGCACCAGGCGCCTTCCTCCGTGTTTTTAGAGAGAATGAATTTAACTTCGTCAGGCACAATGGGAGCAGTGAGGTAGTTGTCAGGGTTAAGTGAGTCTGTGTTGATGTGTGTGTCGTGAGAGATGTTGTCTGCAATATTATTAACATGTTCTTCAATGTTTCGAATGTGTTGTTGGGCGGGTCTTTCAGGAGGGTGTGGGTGGTATACTTGGGCCCATGTGTCTTTGAAGATGTCTGTGATTTCCCTGGGATCGGTGATGGTGTTACCGTTTAAAATGAGTGAAGATGTTGTAGGTTTATTGTGGCCTTTTAAACGGTTTATGTGTCTCCAAAATTCCCAGGGTTTAGTTTTCCTGTGTTGTTTAGCAGTGCGTATGAGGTGTGTCCAGTGGCTGTCATGGTCAGATTGCAGGCTGTCTAGGATATGATTTCTGAGGTGTGAGAGGTCATGTCGTACTCGGCCTAAGGTGTGGTTTTGTTTATTTTGTTCAAATCGACGACGATAGCACACAAGGAGTCTTTGTGAACGTATAGAAGGTCTGAATGTGTGTCTGACTTTGTAGGATGTTTTAGGTATGGTAGTGTTTGCAGCGTTGATGATTGTGTTGTGTAAGTGTTCTATTTGTTGATCTAGATTTGTGTAGTGGAGTCCCTCATAGTCAGTTGTGTAATCTTGTTGTGATAGGATGTGTTGAAATTCATCCCAGTTAGCCTGGGAGTAATTGTAATGTGATGTAGAAGGAACTAAAATGGGATTTGAAGATATTTGCATGAAAATGGGGATGTGATCGGATCCTGATAAAGGCCCAGGGGAAATTTGATGGTGAAAAAGGTTAAATGCTCGGTTAGAGAAGATGAGATCAGGTTTGCCAGACCCATTGTGTATGAAAACTGTGTCAAAATCTGGGCCAAGGAAATTTAGTCTTTTTATGTCGTGTAGTGCTAGAAGTTGTGTTCCGTGTGGGTTGTTGGTAGTGTGTTGAAAAGCATGATGTCTAGCATTAAAGTCTGCAAGGATGAGTGTGGGTACATTGTTGTTAAATAATGTGTTCATATCAGTGTAAGGAATGTGTGTGTTGGGTCTGATATATGTAGTGGCGACTATGAGGGGACCAAGTGTTGTGTGTGTTTTTACTGCTAAGAAGTGTTTATATGTTCAGTCTGTCATGAATTCATGTTTTATTGTGCTTTTAATCATGATGGCAGCTCCGTTGTGTGCATCGTCGTCAGATTGTCGTGTTGTGTAGCCAAAGAATTTTATTTTGTGTGTGTTGTGTATTGTTACGGCTGGATCGGCAATACATATTCGGGATTCTTGATCGTAGGACAGAAATGGCTTATGTGACAACGACACGCTCGATTCCAGTCCCAAATACTATATGCTCCAGACAACAAAAGCACCAACGCCCTACAGAGTTATCGTCTACGGTAACGAGGTACCTTAACTCGGCGAAAGTGTACAACAGGGGTAGGCTATGAGGCTAAACTCCCTCAGACATTTATAGGTTACGTTATTACTAAAGAAATGCAATACTCAAGAAACTACGTTAATATTAAGCCTCTAATAATGTAGAATAGAAGCAGGCTAAAGGTATGACAGTGAAATGCTAAATGACAAATGTACACGCCTACTTGAAAGCGCGTGCACTAGAATAACTGTCCCCTACTAACATGCACTAGCATGTAGCATACAAGATGTTCATGATCCAGTAGATACCTAATAATACACACGGAAGGAACATAAATAGTAGTCACTTATTATAATAATGAATCTATACTTGGAATAACTAAAAGGTTGCAGGCAACAGTACTGCGCCGGTAGCCTACTACCGCATAGGCTACTTCGCTTCTCTCACTCTGTCTCCCCTCTGAGTCCGTATGCGCCCTACGCAACAGAACTCCGGACACAGCAGCAAAACGACAGTGCAGTTAATTGATACATGAAAGTATTAATAGTGTTGTCTTGTGTGTGAGTAATGTGTATTGTAAAGTGTTACATACATAAACTTAAAGAGAGCTGCAATACATAGTAAAATAAAGATATAACCCACTCATCATCCCCATGTGTTCTAGCTAGCAGGCCAAGTCACAGGAACAACGAGTCCCAGCACCGAAAGCGAGAACCCAGGAAAAGACTGCAGAGAACACAAGGACAGATAAATTACGTTACTCTACTATACCGGCACTACGAGCGAGCTGTAGTCTCTGGTACTACACTCGCTCCTGGCTCGGTAGGCAAATCAAGGCTAAGTCCTCGCCCCTCTACAGACAACTCCTGGGCATGGTCGGGCTCTTACACATGGCACTAGTCTAGTCACAAATTGGATGATGAGCTGGGCATATAACTCGTGAACATGTAGAACGTTCACCAACTATCCTCATCAAGAAGATCGCTGTTCACATTAACCCCTTAAATCTAATACATGTAAATATATGCTTGTCCTAAGAGTAATACGAGAGGTGAGTGCTGAAACTCCTTTAGGACCTCAAGGGAAGGTTATGCATTTAAATAGAGAGAAGAATGAAATGAGAGTAATGTCGTCAGAGAGAAAGAGTGCAACCGTGAGAAATTGGGAGAGAGGGCAAGGGATGTTAGAATCTCAAAGGTTCTAGGCAACCTGATCATGGAACACACAGCGAGCCTCCAGGCAATGTGCAGTACGACAACATGGGCAGCCCAGGCAGCATAGGCAGGCGGCAATGGACTACCAACCCTGTCGCGCCTAGCTATAAGCGCAAGGCTGCCAACCAGTCCATACGTCTGGCAACCACCCCCCCGGCAGCGTGGCGCATTGCTACCCTCTCGCTCTGAAGCCTAACTCACTCTCTCTCTCTGAACTCCCATTGTCTTATCTATCAACTTCTCTATTGATACTACATATTAAATGGAAGGTCTCGACATGGCTTAAAACAAAACCCACCACTGGTTAGCACATGACGAGACCTTTGCAGAGATACAAAGAACATAGTTATACGTTGTCACACTCAATATAGGCAGCCAGCACGGTACAGTGGTACGGGCGGTACAGTGGAGTACCAAGGAGTACAATCAGGTTGCGTTGCCACGCACTGGGTGCGTCACAGCCCCCCCAAGATTTTAGATAATCGACCTTAGAAGCATTATCAAAATCTGACGGGCAACCAACCGACCTGCTACCCTTAGCTGCCACTAATTGCAAAAGGTGCACAACAACTGAAGTGTGAATTATACATAAAACACAATATCGCATGCATCATGCTACAACAATAAAGACTTACAAAACTAAAAAAAAAAATTCTCGTTTATTTTATTGTTTTATAATCTTTTTGGACGGCGTTATGATAGCCTAATTTTACTCCTGCTCAACCCACACACCGTGCACGACTATCCTGGATCATCAACCCTTGATAGACAATCTGCTATCACGTTCTCACTCCCGGCAATATGCTGAATGTTGAGATTATACTCTTGGAGCATTAGGGACCACCTGGTCAACCGCATATTCCGATTGTGAAACTGATTTAGGAATTTCAAGGGATGATGGTCCGTATAAATCGTCACTACCGGGCCGTAGGCTGGAACATAAACTTCGAAATGTTTGAGCGACAAAACGATAGCAAGAAGCTCCTTCTCTATAGTCGAGTAATTCCTTTGTGCCGAATTAAACTTGCGAGAAAAGAAGCTCACTGGGTGTTCCAAGCCCTCGGAATCAGTCTGCAGTAACACTGCCCCGGCACCCACACCGCTGGCATCAGTCGCCAGCTGAAAACTCCTGGAGAAGTCTGGGGCTCTCAAAATCGGATGTGTACACAGCAGGTGCTTGACTAGGTCGAAAGCCCTCTGACACTCCGCAGCCCAACAGAACTTCACTGACTTCGACAGTAGATCAGTTAACGGTGCTAAGACAGTAGAGTATCCCCGGATGAAGCGCCTATAATAGCCTATCATACCTAGGAACCGCATGACCTGGCGCTTAGTGGTGGGCCTGGGAAACATATTGATAGCCTGTATCTTGCTCAGGGGGGGGCACACCCGGCCTAACCCGACCACGAAGCCAAGATACTGCACAGTAGCCTTTACAAACTCGCACTTCCTCAGGTTCACCACCAGCCCAGCATCGTGCAACTTCCCAAACAGGGTCTCTAAGTGCCTTAGGTGATTTTCAAAATTGTCATCATACACTATCACGTCATCAAGGTAGACCGTGCAGTTAGGGATTTCGTCACAAATATCGTTCATCAGGTTCTGAAACGTGGCAGGTGCGTTCTTAAGCCCATAAGGCATTACGTTACATTGGTAGGTCTTGCCATCTACCACAAAACCACAAACTTGCTTAGCTTGGTCCGACAGGGGTACTTGCCAGTAGCCTTTTACAAGATCAATTTTAGTAAGGTACTTTGCATTCCCTATCTTGTCCACGCTGTCGTCAACTCGAGGCAAAGGGTAAGGGTTGGTAGTGGTCAAGCCATTTAGCCTACGAAAATCTATGCAGAACCGCACCTTGCCGTCAGGTTTTGGCTGCAACGTGACGGGTGATGTCCACTTCACATAACCTTCAGTGATCATCCCTCTCTCAACCATGTACTTTAACTCCTCCCGTAAAGCTGGCAACTTTACCGGGGGCACACGGTAGGGCACTGACTTGAAGGGCACATTATCACCGACGTCCACGTCGTGCGTTACCTGAGTAGTGAGACCTGGGTGTTCGGCGAAAACAGAGGGGTATGACCTGAACAGGCCTAGGACAGCAGCACCCTGGTGCTCAGGCAGGTGACTTACAGCTTGCCTAGCCTCTTGTTCAGTATTCCCCGCCCACTGTTCCGCGGAAATGACACAGTCCCAGCTATCCTCCTCAGCAGCATGACTGTCCCCACCTCCTTCTCCACCCTGGCCGCTGCAGGCCAGCACAGGGACAGTGAGAGGCTCTGAGGGGCGTCTCACATACTCTTTCATGAGGTTAACATGACATAACTGATGTTTTTTTCTACGGTCAGGTGTTGCAACGAGATAATCAAGGTCGGACAGTTTCTTAGCCACCACATACGGCCCAATAAACTTGGCAGAAAGGGGGTGTCCAGGCAAAGGTAAAAGCAACATTACCTCCTGACCCACCGAAAACTCCCGAAGCTTCACCTTGGCGTCATACTGGTGCTTCATGACCGCCTGTGCATTAACCAAGTTATTACCTGCCGCTGCCATGCAACCTATAAGTCTCTCCCGGCTCTCAAGGATATATTTAAGTACAGACCCCGGCTTCTCTTCGCCCTCCCAGATCTCTTTCACCATACTTAAAGGTCCTCTCACATTATGGCCAAAGACTAGTTGATTTGGACTGAACCCCAGGCTCTCTCCTGGGACTTCACGTGCAGCGAACAGAACATACGGCAGACCCAAATCCCAATCAGTGTCATGTTCTGCACAGTAACAGCGTAGCATACTCTTCAGGGTCGAGTGCCACCGCTCCAAGACTCCCTGACTCTCGGGATGGTAGGCTGACGACACTACAGAACATATACCGTGCAACTGAAGGGTTTGCTTGAACAATTTGGATGTAAAATTGCTCCCCTGGTCTGACTGCACCTCACGTGGAAATCCATAACGGGAACAGAACAATAATAAGTTTTTAACAACTGCCTTTGCCGAGCCGTTTCTCATGGGGTATGCGTCCGGGTATCTCGTAGCCACATCCATGATTGTCAACAGGAATTTATTGCCACTACTAGTAGGCGGGAAAGGGCCAACCAAATCTACTACAACTTTGCTGAACGGAGGCCCGGTGACAGGTATGGGAAACAAAGGTGCCTTCGGGATGGTCTGGTTAGGCTTCCCCGTTGTCTGGCAGGTCGCACACCCAGCCACCCATGCACAGACATCAGCCTTGACCCCAGGCCACCAGAAAAACCTGCCCAATGCCGCCAATGTTTTTGTTACCCCCAAATGACCCGCCACCGGCACATCATGCGCCAGACACAATAAGGACTCTCTATACTTATTTGGAACAACCACCTGGTCTACTACCCTCGCACCGCCCTCCCACTTCGATTTGGGGTCTAGAAATCTGCGGTACAATATCCTGTTGAGCCTAAAGAAATCTCCCGGCTTCGCATCCCCATCTTCCTCCAACTCTATTGCACCATTGCTATAACGAGCTAGGCTAGCGTCTTGCAGCTGCTGCTCACTAATGTCCCTGGGCGTCAATGCATCAAGATGGTTTTGTAATAAGACATTACCCCGGCTAGTAGGCTCTACTGCCTTAGTGGCTCTCGCTACAGCTCTTGCCTCACGCGAAGTCTTACCCAACTCTGCCTTGTTACACACCATATCTGGGCCAGAGTCAACTCCCGTGTTTATTATAGGTCCAAGTACCGAATCACCGAGAAGTGCAGCAGAATCAATGTCCCTTTTCCTGCCCTTAGCAACCTTCTCCTGATCCTTCCTCCACTGTCCCCGAGGTTGAGTGCTAGGCTGTGCAGGAGCCGCAGAGCGAGATCGGGTTACCACACAGGCCATCTCATCCTGTTGGCACCTCCCAACCCATTCCCGATTCTCACCATCCACGTCGGCCGCCCTCTCGGCAACGACTAAGGGTGGAGTCCCGGAAGTGGGCACCGCAAAGTCGTTGCCGAGAAGAAGGTCGACGCCCTCAACTGGCAAACACTCAACGATCCCTACATCCAGCTCCCTGCACACCTCTCCCACTCTCAACTCCAACCTCACAAGTGGATATGACCTCGTAGCATTTATACCCTGCACCACAACAACTCTGGCCGCATTTATCGGTTTCCCTGTGAAGTTCCTCAACAAAGTTTGCGAAGCCCCCGTATCCCTCAGCAAGTCAACCCTCCGTAGTTCACTCCCCCAGCTCACAAACCCGTGTCCCCGATGGTTACAGAAAGTGTCCCGGACAGGTGTCGAGCCTTCCGTACGCTTCTTTACCGCGTGTGCCTCAGCTGCTGACAACCTACCCCGGGCAGTTGCTGCAGCCATCAGAGACACACCGATACTGTGAACCAATGACACCGGCTTAGCGGGAGTGTTACTAGGGCACTCACGTGAATAATGGCCTAGCTTCTGACATTTGTAACATTTCACATCCCCAATGGGCTTCTTCCCTTGTGCGGGCGAAGAAGGGGCCTGACCTTTAGTAAACGGGAGAGGCTTGTGTTTGTAGGTGTTATTAGGTGCAATGCTTTTAGTGTGGTTATGTGTGTCATAGGATTTGTTATTATCGAAAACTCTGGTGGGTGGGGTATAGCGCCCCTTCTGCCCTGACTCAGCCCTCTGAGCGGCACCGCAACCACGAATCAATGATAATCTGAGGTCTGCCATCTTGGCAGCCTCCTCTACTGTCTTGGGACATTTTTCCTTAATGTTCAGCGTTAGATCGGTTCCAGTACATTTGTAAAACTGTTCCAGATAGAAAAGTTGCTTAATTTCCTCAGCCGACTCTGCGTGCTCGGACCGAAACCAGTTATTACCTGCATCTGTTAAGTCCCGTGCGTGCTCCATAAAACTGACGTCGCTCTTCTTATTCACGCCACGGAACTTCAATCTATAAGTTTCGGGTTGCAGTTCGTAGGCCCGGAGCACAGCCTCCTTCACCAGTCCATACACGACACTCTCGTCCAGTGACAGTGCATCGTAGGCTTTCAACCCCTTACCCACTAGACGTGATGAAACTAATGCTGCCCATTTAACCTCCGGCCAGTCATACTCACGACACTTCTTTTCGAAACGAGCAAAAAACTCAGTCACTGCTGTCTCATCAAATGCGGGTACTAACTTAATTAAATGCGAAAGTGAGTCTGTAACCCGGTGCCCACCACCGAGATGACGCCCCGTGGTCTCTACTCTAGACTTCTCGACATCCATTTCAGCCTGGTACCTGGTTGCATCCTGATTGGCTTGGATTCTAGCAACCTCTATGCGTTCTATACTAGCCTGTTGACTCTCTTGCAACTTAAGCTTAGCTAGTTCTAGCTGAAATAACATCTCAGGAGACAGGCCTGGGGGGGGAGAGCACAAAATGGGGGATCCACACCGAGACGTGTTTACGGGTAAGCCAGCTTGCCATTGAGAACCCTCCTGCTGCATCGTGCTAAGAATCGCTGGCTGAGGGCCCAGCTCAGGGGTAGAGTGGAATGGAGGCTTGGAGGGAACCCCCCAAGACCCCACTCCACCCACCGCCCCATCGCCATCACCCAACAAACATGCCACCAAATTCTTCTTGGGCCAACTGTCCGGACAGTCCCGCCCCAAAACCGTGGCTAAACAGCGAAGACCGTAACAATCAATAGCCTGCAGGCGCTGTTCGGTCAAAGGTGTCTGCAAAAATGCCCGGGCATCCCTCTCTCCACTTATAACACTCCCCTCCCTAAATATCTGTTGTACTTGCTGGTCACTAGGCTGTACCGTGTTATCCTCCCCCGTAAATGATGAGTCATTAGACATAGTGCTGGTTATACAATTGCTGTTCATAAAAAAAAAAAGTGCTTATTACTAATTGCAGTCTCGACTCACAAAATGTTAAAGATGCTTGAATGACTCTACTCTAGACACCCCCAACGAAACAATCTGCAAGTCCACCAATACAATAATGACACAATAAAAATTCCTCCAATATGCAAGAAAATTCTAGCCAGCTCTACTAGGTAGCATAGAATAGTTCTCCAAAAAACATGTGATAGGATACTACTGAATCTTGTGCAAGGTCGCCATTTTGTTACGGCTGGATCGGCAATACATATTCGGGATTCTTGATCGTAGGACAGAAATGGCTTATGTGACAACGACACGCTCGATTCCAGTCCCAAATACTATATGCTCCAGACAACAAAAGCACCAACGCCCTACAGAGTTATCGTCTACGGTAACGAGGTACCTTAACTCGGCGAAAGTGTACAACAGGGGTAGGCTATGAGGCTAAACTCCCTCAGACATTTATAGGTTACGTTATTACTAAAGAAATGCAATACTCAAGAAACTACGTTAATATTAAGCCTCTAATAATGTAGAATAGAAGCAGGCTAAAGGTATGACAGTGAAATGCTAAATGACAAATGTACACGCCTACTTGAAAGCGCGTGCACTAGAATAACTGTCCCCTACTAACATGCACTAGCATGTAGCATACAAGATGTTCATGATCCAGTAGATACCTAATAATACACACGGAAGGAACATAAATAGTAGTCACTTATTATAATAATGAATCTATACTTGGAATAACTAAAAGGTTGCAGGCAACAGTACTGCGCCGGTAGCCTACTACCGCATAGGCTACTTCGCTTCTCTCACTCTGTCTCCCCTCTGAGTCCGTATGCGCCCTACGCAACAGAACTCCGGACACAGCAGCAAAACGACAGTGCAGTTAATTGAAACATGAAAGTATTAATAGTGTTGTCTTGTGTGTGAGTAATGTGTATTGTAAAGTGTTACATACATAAACTTAAAGAGAGCTGCAATACATAGTAAAATAAAGATATAACCCACTCATCATCCCCATGTGTTCTAGCTAGCAGGCCAAGTCACAGGAACAACGAGTCCCAGCACCGAAAGCGAGAACCCAGGAAAAGACTGCAGAGAACACAAGGACAGATAAATTACGTTACTCTACTATACCGGCACTACGAGCGAGCTGTAGTCTCTGGTACTACACTCGCTCCTGGCTCGGTAGGCAAATCAAGGCTAAGTCCTCGCCCCTCTACAGACAACTCCTGGGCATGGTCGGGCTCTTACACATGGCACTAGTCTAGTCACAAATTGGATGATGAGCTGGGCATATAACTCGTGAACATGTAGAACGTTCACCAACTATCCTCATCAAGAAGATCGCTGTTCACATTAACCCCTTAAATCTAATACATGTAAATATATGCTTGTCCTAAGAGTAATACGAGAGGTGAGTGCTGAAACTCCTTTAGGACCTCAAGGGAAGGTTATGCATTTAAATAGAGAGAAGAATGAAATGAGAGTAATGTCGTCAGAGAGAAAGAGTGCAACCGTGAGAAATTGGGAGAGAGGGCAAGGGATGTTAGAATCTCAAAGGTTCTAGGCAACCTGATCATGGAACACACAGCGAGCCTCCAGGCAATGTGCAGTACGACAACATGGGCAGCCCAGGCAGCATAGGCAGGCGGCAATGGACTACCAACCCTGTCGCGCCTAGCTATAAGCGCAAGGCTGCCAACCAGTCCATACGTCTGGCAACCACCCCCCCGGCAGCGTGGCGCATTGCTACCCTCTCGCTCTGAAGCCTAACTCACTCTCTCTCTCTGAACTCCCATTGTCTTATCTATCAACTTCTCTATTGATACTACATATTAAATGGAAGGTCTCGACGTGGCTTAAAACAAAACCCACCACTGGTTAGCACATGACGAGACCTTTGCAGAGATACAAAGAACATAGTTATACGTTGTCACACTCAATATAGGCAGCCAGCACGGTACAGTGGTACGGGCGGTACAGTGGAGTACCAAGGAGTACAATCAGGTTGCGTTGCCACGCACTGGGTGCGTCACAGTATACAAGTGCTGTTGAGTAATATAATGTCTGGGTCATTATCTAGTATTAATTGTGTGAGTAAGTGTCTGTTTGGGTAGTAATGTCTAATGTTGAATTGAATTACTTTGAGCATGATGGATGATTGTTGGGTGAGTTGGGTGAGTTGGTGATAATGGGGTGGTTGGGTAAGGTTGGTGGGCGGGATGGGGGGGGTGAGGTGTGGGAGGGGTCTTGTCCAAATGATTGTCCAAATGACACGGGTGGGAGGTCATGTGAGGCGTTTCTTATGGGGCTTTCTGTCTTGCGGGATTTGGATCGAGAGCGGCGGGAGTTGGGAGAGGTTGCATCAGCAGGGCTGCTAGGTTTGCGTTTTAGGGGGGATTGAGGTGGGATGGATGGGATTTTGGAGATAGAGGTAGAGGTAGATGGGGGAGGCATGGATGTTGGTGAGGTAAGGGTGGGGTCAGGAGTGTGGATGGGCATGTCTACATTGGGGGGGGGGAAGGGTTTTCGGCAGGAGTAATTTGGGTTGTGACTTCTCGAGAGTTGGGAGTAGGAGTTTTGGAGTTGAGGGTGGATGTGGAGAGGGTGGAGGTGCTGGCAGAGGGTGTGGCTGAGGTGGGGGAGGAGATAGAGGATGAGGAGGTATTGGGGGAGGAGATGGTTGTAGGGTTGTGGGTGGTTGTGGGGGTTTGGGAGGATTTTGTTTTGTTGAATTGGTACCAG
>JBAKBP010012078.1:0-69299 GCA_037953745.1 Lithodes maja | reverse complement strand
AACCACCGGGAAACAAAAGACCCGGACAATCAAATTACCAGGGAAACAGACCGCAATACTCATCTCAAGGCCGCCCCCAACCCTCATCGTCAGGCCGCCCACAAGGAAATTGGCGAATCTACCCTAACCGCCAACACACCGGTCGTCCTTACCAGAACTACCAACAACGGAACCGAGGCCCTCAACAAAACGGGCCCCCCAAAAACAACCGTGACAGCCCCATCGTTATGATAAACCCATACGATTTCCAGGCCTGTACTTCCGCTTGCCCGATTCATGATATAAGGGATCAAGCTAAGAAGAGAATGTCGCTCAACAGGATCCTAGCAGCCAACGAGCAATCCCAGGACGTGGATACCGCGTATACGGATGAAGAACACTGTCCCCCAGAGATAATGGACCATATTCAAACCATCGAAGACAACCCAGAAGAAGAGGACGACGAGGAGATGGAAGACCCATCCCAGGGTTTTTAAAGCCTCCCCCGCCCATTATGGCCTCGGCGGGGGAGTCTGTACCATGGAGTACTCCACCCATCTATCACCTAGCTAAGATAAAGGGCGTCGCTGTGCGTCTTCTCATCGACACAGAAGCCGCACGGTCTTGCCTGTTTAATTCTTTTTACAAACAGCATCACAAAAGATTTGGAGCACTGCACGCGTTCAAAAACAACTTAATCAGTGCCGGGGACACACCTTTAGCTATTCGAGGAGAGACCACGCCCCTGCCCGTCACGACCCCCAAGCGCGAGGCCAACTGTCACCACCCTTTTGTAATTTTCCACTCCAACTGCACCCTATATGACGGCTACATGGGATTAGACGTCATGGAAAAATTGCAAGTTCAACTAGATTGCGGGGACCGTTTAATTACATTTAAAACAAAGAAGAAAAGCCTCCACCCTCGAATCACAGAAATCTCCCAAAATCCTCTCAACAACATCCAACATCCAACATCCAACCTAAGCCCACTTCAAAGCCTACTCATCTGCCACCACCTACCCCACCAACGGCCTCTACCACCGTGATGACCCCTGCTATGACATCTCAGAAAGTGGTAATTCCAGCTCAACACCAACAATGGGTGCCAATACACCAACCCATAAACTCCACCATGATATTCTCACCAAACCAGACCCACCTCCAAGCAGGGAGATGCCGGATACAACCTGCCCTTGTCCCCCCCACCAGGGGCGCCACCATGATTGCAAATATTTCCGATGAACCCCTCACCCTACCCAAGGGCCTTGTCATTGGAGATTTAGAGACCTTCGAAGATTACCAACCTACAAGTTCCATACCAAGTTTGCCCCCTGTCCTGCCCACGATGCCACCTCACCTGACAAAACTTCAACGTAAACAACTCTCCTCCCTCCTCCGAGAATTCACAGATGTATTTGCCCAATCTGATTTGGAAATTGGACAAACTAAAGTGGTAGAACACAGTATTCATACCGAAGGACCTCCCCTCCGCCAACCTTCACGACGAAAGAACCCTCTACAACGTCAGGAAGAAGAGAGACAAGTACAAGAAATGTTGGACGCCGGTATAGCCACGCCCTCTGTCAGTCCCTGGTCCTCTCCCGTCGTCCTAGTACGAAAAAAGGACGGATCCACAAGATTCTGTGTGGATTACAGACGCCTGAACGACGCCACCATCAAAGACGCCACGCCCTTGCCTAGAATCGATGACTCTCTAGATTCCCTGCATGGATCGAAATGGTTCACTACTCTAGACCTCCAGGCAGGATACTGGCAGGTACCCATCAAGACCAGCCACCAACAAAAGACTGCATTTTCCACCAGTGGCGGAAACCTGTACGAATTCAATGTACTCCCATTCGGTCTCTGCAATGGTCCAGCCACTTTCTCACGCCTGATGGAATCAGTCCTCAAGGGCCTCACCTGGGAAACATGCCTAGCATACTTGGACGACGTCATAGTCTACGGTAAGACCTGGGAAGAACACCTTCAGCGCCTTCGTCAGGTGTTGCTCAGAATACGAGGAGCAGGTCTCAAACTCAAACCATCTAAATGCTCAGTAGCTAGGACATCAGTGGATTTCTTAGGCCATGTGATCTCAGCCGAAGGCATCTCCCCTGACCCAAAGAAACTATCTGCAATTCAAGCACAAACTCCTCCGACCACCGTCAAGGGCATTCGCTCCTTCTTGGGTTTAGCCACCTACTACAGGAGATTTGTCAACGGGTTTGCCGAAATCGCACGTCCACTACACGAATTAACCAAGAAGAAAGAACCGTTCGTGTGGACCAAAGAAAGAGACACCGCCTTCAACACCTTAAAGACTCACCTGGTGCAAGCCCCAACCGTGGCCTTTCCAGACTACAGGCAGCCATTCCGCCTATATACGGACGTATCCTTGTATGCAATAGGCGCAGTGCTAGCCCAAATGCAAGACGGCAGAGAACACGTCATCGCTTACGCCAGCTCCATCCTCAACCCAGCCCAACGTAATTATGCAGCCACCAAGAGAGAGTGCCTGGGTGTAATCTGGGCATTAAATCACTTCCGCTCCTTTTTGATCGGCACTACAGTCGACATAATCACGGACCATCAATCTCTACAATGGCTCAGGAAATCAGAAACCAACTCTGCCCTACTTGTCCGCTGGCGAGAAACCTTAGAAGAATTTGATTTCGAAATCCATTATCGCCCCGGGAAGTTACACACAAATGCAGACGCTCTGTCACGTTTACCTGTCAAAACTGTGAACGTCGCCCAAACCTGCTGTACAAATGGCACAAGTAACCCTCACCAACAAATTAACCAAGTTACTCCTCCCTCCAACGTTTTCTATGGCCAAGACGATACCATAGTAACCCCTCCAACCTTACGTTCGCCCCAGCTGATTCATTCATCAACAGAGGAAAATCAACTCTCCCTATTACATTCCTGGCTCAACAAGAAAAAACCCAAGTGGATTCCTAGAGAGATTTTCTACAACTTGCAGCGCGTCGGTGATCAGCTGTACACCGAGTCTGGTCACATTGCAGTGGACCCCCAAACAGCCCAAGAAATTTTGTTAATAATCCATGAAGGAAATGGGATACATCTTGGACAAGCAAAAATGCTCAAAGTCTTTCAACAGATTTATTGGACCACACGCCCCACCGCACTGACAAAGAAAATCACAGAAGCATGTAAACCCTGTAACCTAGGAAAAGACCGAACCAGGACACCCGGGCCTGCAGGTAAACTTGCCGCTGCTAAACCCTGGCAAACTCTGTCCCTGGACATGATGGGTCCTTTCCCTTCAGTAAATGGGAAAAGATTTGTCGTCACTTTCGTAGACGTATATTCCAAGTTCATCATAGCCTGCCCTGTCAAAGATCATAGCGCACTTTCCGTGGCAGAAGTCTTAACCACGGAAATATTGGCAGTGTTTGGTCTGCCAGAAATCATTCTCTCCGACAAAGCACCAGAATTCACCAGTAAAGTATGGAAAAGTTTTTCTCAGCTATGCGGCATCAAGGTGTCCCATTCTTCCCCCTACTGGCCTCAAGGAAATTCCATCTGTGAGAGAAGCCACAAGACAATCAACAACCAGCTAAGAACAAGACTCATCGCCCTCCAAACTCAAGACTGGCCAGCTCAAATGAAAATGATCCAGTGGGGTATGAATTCCTGTCCTCGAGAAGATGGCATCACGCCCCACGAAAGGATTTATGGTGTGGCCCCCCTACTCCTACCTTTTAGGACGCTAGCTAAACCTTCAACCCCTACTTTGGACATCGACCATTTGCAACACCTCAAGAACGTCCTCAACACTGCACAAGTAAGCCAAGATACCGCCAAGGACGTCTCCCCACCTCAAAACCCCTATGCCATCGACGATCAAGTGATGGTTGCCAAGTTACCAGTGATAAACAAACTAGGACCTAGATATGTGGGCCCCTATAAGATCATCAAAGTGCCAAATCCCTATCAAGTCATCATTAATTATCACGGAGTGACTAGGATATACCGAAACCGTTTTGTGAGGATTTATCGCCCCCTAATTAAGGATGAAGAAAACTCCTGGACCAACCAGCCTCCTAACCCAATACAATCGACGAAGCCCTCATCACGCCCCACTGATAGTGAGTTGCCAACAAATATTTATTCCCCACCTGTGCCTCCTCCAACCCCTTCTTATTCACGCCCACCCCCACCATCACCTCCCCCCCCCTGCAATCTACAGTCCCCCCCAATTCCTCCCCATCCATCGACCACATTTATGGCCTATTCCCCCTCCCATAACACCCCCCAAACTTACCCCTCGCCCGCACCAGACAAACCCCGAGCCGTGCCCACCCCACCCCGTCCAACACACCCCCTGCATTCGAGACTTCCGGCCAAACTCTCCCGTCGTCGTAGGCCTAAAAGCACGTCTACCACATCCGCACCCGCCTATCATCACAAGCCTTCTAGTAGTAAACAAGATGAATATTCTTCAACATCAAGTTCATCTTCAAATTCTTCCTCCCCTACCCCCCCCCGTCATCTTCCTCATATACGTCAACTAGTAAACAAACACCCCACTCTGCCTCTCGCCCCAAAAGCCATATGGCAAAACCCCTCACAAACCCCTCCACCTCACACACCCCATTATCCCCTCCCGGACGCCTGGCCCCACCCAATAAACCATACCCCTCAAGTATCAAGCCTAGCCCTCATTATTTACTGATCACTAAACCTAAGAAGGCCAACCCCTCAACCCCAAACCCCAAACCCAGAGGATCTCCAACTACCCCCCACCAGTATCACCATCACCGTCGACGTCTTCCACAACCTCATCAACCCCAGTGCTAACAACTATCACAACCAGATCAGGCCGTCTGTCAAAACCCCCGGCTCGTTTTTCTTCAATTCGTCACCAACCTCACAACCCCACTCAGGGTCTTAAAGGACCCACCACCACCTCAACCTCACGCAACCTCACGCACTTAGCCGGAGAAATACGGATTGCAAATGTTACTGAAGAATATCTTATGCCAGCAACCACGAATTCGGACACCCCTATTCCCGTTTTGTGGTCAACTGCTATACTACCCTCGCCAGCTGACCGAGGGAGGAAACCACAGTCCTCTCCAACCACCCTCACTTCCCCTCTACCCTCGACAGTGTCAACACGAAACTTCACCTCCTCTGTAAGAAAAAACATGACGACTTCTGAGAAAGCAAGCCAAACCAAGCCTCCCACAACCCCTCTACATGACAAGTTCATCACGAAAGTTTTGTGGGTCCAAGCCAATGACCAAGCAACAAGGATGCAGTGGCCTGACTTACTCAACAAAGCACTGGCAAACTATCAACGTGAATCCTACCTGAAAATATTTACTGTAATGGACAGACCACCTGACAACAGGTCATCAATTTGGTGGAAACATCTAGCTGACTGCGAACATTATCTACGTGACCACAACCTGTGGATTTTTTATTTGCAGTCACGAGGTCGTGACTTTCACGAGGAAGAAGGTAGTGAAATAACGGAGAAACAGTTACCCAAACATTCACCACCATCAAGCCGTTTTCCCTCTCATCCTACCACACCTCCTCATCACAGTGGAAGAATGGGAAACCATGGCCGAGTAGAGGAAAGAACCAGGAACGAAAGGACCCGCGGACACCACCAGGTGACGCAATGGAGGCAGGGTTCCCCTCCACACCGCCAGGGGAGAAACCACTCATCTCCCTGTACCAACAATGATATATCCTACAGATCCGGAACACGAATTGCCACCATCAATATGACACGTCCTCCAACACCAGAAGGAAATTTAATCATCACCATCAACAATTCCAAGGTCCAGGAAAATAACAGCAAGAAACGTAAAAGGCAAGACCCCCAACTCATCAAGGACACAACAGCCAGCCCAGACAAACGTGCTCGGGCTGTTACCAAGGAGAGGGACTGTCCTCCAACACCAGGAAAGGATATAATCGTCAACCAGGACAATGCCAAAGCACCAGGAAAAGAGAGAAGTGAGATAGACAGGCGACAACAAGAATGGCACCACCAACACCGTATCTACCCCCGCCCTTGTTACCCGCCCCCGCGTCCACTCTGGGACAAAAGAAACAAGAGGGTAGGGTCTAGGCAGTTCCCCCCCACTCCAAACCACAAGGAAGTAACCATCCCAAGTTACCAGTTGCTAGGTGCCATTTTGGCCCCTAATCCACCCACCGACCTGGCCAGGTAAAAAGGTGCAGATATACTCCCACCAATTTTATTTAAGTATCTCAATCTAGAGCTGTTCTTGACACCCCGGGTAAAAGGACAGATTCGAAAGTTGAGGACACAGTTGAAGAATTGGTTCAGTTGATCGCAAAGGCGTAGACACAATTACGAGACTGTGGTCACCCATTATACTAATTATTTTTAGTGGGTATCAACAAGCTGGTTTATTAGAGCCTTCTGGGTGAAGTAATCTAATATTCTCGGCCTACCTCAACCCCGGCGCTATTGTGGATACAAGCAGACAGTCAGGTGCTAACTTGCTTTATCCAGGATAGACCAAACCACAAGAAATTCATCAAAGTACTTATAAAGACCAGAGTAGACAGGAGTTCACTCCTGCATTCGCTCGATGCTATTTTGTCACGGCTTGGGCTAGGCAATTTAGTTATTTAAGGTCCCAAACCAAAGTGCTCGAGTTACACTGTGGGAACCCAGTGGCGTCAGGACAACCCCACGGCCAGCGGATCTACCCCAGATTGGATTACTAATTCTACACCCATTGGATTAATTATTCTACACATCGAAAGTGAAGTTATTATACCGTAAAAATTATAGAAGATCTAACTGTGAAAAGAAATTATACTTGGCGTATTGTCAGAGAGAAAGTATATAAAGATCGAAAGTGAAAGTAATTAAAATATATCTACTGCGTATATGATAAAACGTATTCTGGAAACATCGGATACTACGCACGTATATACAAGCGAGAGAAAGGAAGCTCTAGTGAAACTCAAAGAAATTAGGGAAGTACTGATAATAATTCTTCTAAAATTAATAACAAATAAATTCAAGTTAACTTATGCGTAAGCACCACAGTGATTTAACCTCAGGAAAAATAATTACGTTTAGCTCCCAAATACCAGAACCACTCTACGCAGGTAAATACCAATAGTTCACATATCTGATTACTATATAACCTTTCTAAGCACAAGTGTAAATCCTCGATTGAAAGGAGTGCTACTCTTATCTCTGAAATAAATACAGGACAAGTGTAATCTTTCAGTTAGAAAGCGGTCCCTAATCCTTACTTAGATACTACATAGAACAATCCAGTCTTGCGAGTCAGACGTAGGGGAGCCTCGTTCGTTCACTTTAATTGTTTTGTTCTTGACCATTATTGTTCTAGCTTTTACGTATGCGATATTCTTGTGCAAATAAACGGAATATGAATACACGTCTTGTGATAATTATCCTCTATTGTCTTTCTGTGTCTGTGGTAAAACAACATAACTTCTCCAGTTAGGAAGAGCCCACTTGATCAAAACCAATTAAACCCCAGTAAAAACCTGGCATAACAGTTTGACCATAATTGTGCTAGAGTAACTGAACAAAAAGCAATAGCCTACAATGCATACACAAGATCAAAAACACATGAAGCCTTTAATTACTTTAGAAACATCAGAAATCATGCCAAAACTGTATTAAACCTAACTAAATCAAACTTTCTCCACAAGCAGGCAAATAAACTTCTAAATAATCCAAATGATAACAAAATATTTTGGTCTACTCTTAACTCATCAAATCCAACTTAACTACTGCTTCATCCATTCCACCATTAAAATCTCCGACTGGCAATCTTGTAAGTGACCCACGAGGTAAAGCTAACCTTCTTGCGGATATTTTCTCCACCAACTCAACCATAGATGAAATAAATCAAGATGTCCCTGTACTTAATTTTAATTCGCCTAAAATTCCCTCACTTAACCCGGCAAGCGCGATAGGCCTAACGGAAGGCTTCCTATAGGGAACGCGATAGGCCTCACGGAAGCAAGACCATAAAAAAAGCCTTCCATAAAAAAAAAGGGCCTATCAAAACAAAGGAGTTTGTCTCTAGGTGAGATAATTCCCCTCCAGTACTCATCCATGTAAATCTCACCCACCCCCCTCCCCTCCTTCCCCACCTTATTCCCCCCTCCCTCCCCTCCTCAATTATCACCTATTTTTCCTCTTATTATCATCATTTATCGGTTATTTTTCTCTCCCGCGATAATGTAGCACAAGTGGGTTGCAGAAAAGATCGTTATGCAACACCCAGACACCGGCCCACACCGCCCCGCTCGTCTCAGTTACCTCACAGACAGCGAGAGAGCAGGGTTGCCTGTGGCTCTCTCTCGCCTGAGATTATGACCGGGTGGCCAATATCTTCGTTTTTCACCACCCAAATGCTTTTCCCACTTATTTTAGCACTCTTGAAGGTTCATATATACATCATATTTGTAAAATAAAAGCATACCGAAAACAAATAATGCTCTATATTGTAAATATAACGAATTCTGTCAGAATCCAAGGCTAGAAATGCACAAATAACTACCCTAGCCCCTAGGTCTATTTCGTGCTTGTCAGGTTAAGATCCACACCAGACATGTCAAAACTATTTTGCAGAATCTCTCGGTAGATAAGGCTCCTGGTCCAGATGAAATTCCTCCAATAGTACTTAAGAATTGCTCCTTGGTGCTCGCTCCTGTATTGGCAAATTTTTTCCGTCTGTGTACTCATACCTCATGCTTCCCAGTACCCTGGAAAGAAGCAAACATCCATCCAGTTCCTAAAAAAGGTGCCTCTTCAGATCCATCAAACAACAGACCAATAGCTATAACTTCCACTCTTGGTAAAGTCTTTGAAATTATATTAAATAATCACATAATTAAGCATCTTGAGAATAATAAATTAATCATGTGATAGGCAATATGGTTTTAGACGATGTCGATCAACTGCAGACATTCTTTGCCTTCTTACGCATCAAATCAACCAAGCTACAGACCAACATGGTGAAACACATACAATAGCACTGGATATATCAAAGGCATTTGATAGAGTCTGGCATCAATCCTTATTGTCACACTACGGCCTTGCATCATTAGTTCCACTAATTTCTTCTTATCTTCATAACAGAAAAATATGTGTAATGGTAGATGGCCTTTATTCTCAATTTCACTCAATAAATGCTGGTGTTCCCCAGGGATCAGTTTTGGCCCCAACTCTGTTCCTCATTCATATCAATGATCTCATATCTACCACTCATAATCCAATACATTCCTACGCAGATGACTCAACACTCCACAGTTCCTTCACATTTACCAATTCTTTCACCCAACCCGATCTTATAAATTCAAAAATAAACACTGCAATTTCTCTGAACCAGGACCTTTCTAGAATTAATGAATGGGGACAAAAGAATCTAGTTTCCTTTAATGCACAGAAAACCAAGTACATTCAATTTTCTAACCGACAGAATCTCACTGACTCCCATATATTTTTTAATGATGTAAATATTTCCACTTCCCCTAGTATTGACATTCTCGGTGTAACATTAACTACTAACTTGAGCTGGACACATTATGTTAGAAGCATTGCTAAGAATGCCTCTAAAAAACTGGGACTCCTGTACAGAGTTCGAGAATTCTTCACTGACGAGCAGTTGGCCGTAATATATAAAAGTCATGTGCGTTCTCAGATGGATTACTGTTCACCTCTGTGGGGTGGAAGTGGAGTGGTTGCATTGAGGCAGTTGGACAAAATTCAAAATAAAGCTATTAGATTAATCAATAACCCTGCAATCACACAGGACCTTCCTACATTATCCATACGAAGAAACGTTGCATCCCTTGCATTATTCTACAGATATTTTCATAGCAATTGTTCCGAGGAACTTGCTTCAATTGTGCCGCCTCTCCACATCTTTCCCCGTAGAACTAGGGCAGCTGAGAGCGCCCATGAATTTACACTTTCTCCTCCACAATGCAGAACTTCTGCTTATCAGAATTATTTATCCCCAGAGCTACTACTCTTTGGAATTCACTTCCCTCGAATTGCTTTCCACAAACTTACAATCTACAAATGTTTAAATCCAGTTGTTACATACATTTTATGAATGGAGGATGCCTTTAGGCACATGGACCTTTTTGTTTTATCTGTTTTTCCTTCCTCCGTTCATTGTCTCTTTAAAAAAAAAAAAAAAAACAAAAAACAGAGAGGACAAAATATCACAATCAGGGGTTATACAGACTGGGATAAGTGATCACTTCGTCACATATTGCACACGGAAAACCACAAAAATTACCCTAGAGAATCACAAGGTCATCAAAACAAGGTCACTCAGAAACTACAACAAAGAAACATTTCTGGACATTTTATGGAATACAGACTGGTCTCCAGTGTTTGGAAATACAAACGTTAATGACGCATGGGTTGGCTTCCGAACCATCATCACAAAATTAATATCCTAGACGAAATAGCTCCTCTGAAAGACATACAAATTAAAGCAAGGTCAGACCCATGGATCAACAATGACATACTACACCCGCTGGAACATAGAGACAAGCTGTTAAAAAGGATAGTGAAACATAGACAGGATCAAGGTCTGAAACATGAGTTCAACAGGCCTAGGAATAAACTAAGTAGGAAAATCAAATCAGCGAAATCTAATTATTTCCACAGTAAGGCAGAGGAATATCAGAATAACCCAACAAAACTATGGAGGCACTTAAAAACAACAGGCTACAGTAACAAGGCAAGGGATTCGTCTAACACTAATATTGCTCTCAACATTAATGATCAGGTTTGCCACGATAAACGACAAATTTCAACCTACTTCAACTCCTTCTTCACCTCCATAGCAAACACACTTGCACAGAACCTACCGCAATCTCTCAATAAATACACGACAACAAATTTCGAAATTTCTACAGGGATAAAGGCATACACCCGAACACATTTAGATTGCAAAATGTTACACCAAAATACACATTTGACGAGCTCTCTAACCTAAATGTACACAAAAGCACAGGACCAGACAAAATTCCTGCCAAATTTCTGCGAGATGGAGCCATTGGTATAGCAGGTCCCCTAACCCACATCATCACCCTGTCAATTACCACCAACACTGTACCTGCTGAACTGAAGGAAGCCATTGTAACCCCTCTATTCAAGAAAGGAAATAAAATAGATGTTGGCAACTACAGACCAGTTAGCATATTACGTATTGTATCTAAAATCCTTGAAAGAGCTGTATACACCCAAATTGAACACTACTTCAAAGAAAATGATCTATTCTATAAGTTTCAATCAGGTTTCAGATGCATGTACTCGACAGACTCCTGTCTCATCCACTTAACAGATCACATTCGTAAAGAAATGTCTAAAGGTAACTACACCGGTATGGTTCTTCTTGATCTACAAAAAGCATTTGATACAGTAGACCATGATATCCTCTGTAATAAACTACAAGCAATGGGCATTGGGTCAGTGAACTAGTTTAAATCTTATCTTAGTGGTAGAACACAGAGTCAAAATTTATGATAATATATCTGATCCTATGCCAATTAACTGTGGGGTCCCGCAGGGAAGCATCCTTGGTCCCTTCTACTCTTTCTCTGTTATGTAAACGACATGGAACTGAGCGTCTCGTGCAAATTATTACTGTATGCTGACGACAGTGTGCTTCTGGTTTCAGGAAAAGACCCAATAAGTATTGCCGCTTCACTTTCCAAAGAACTAGAATCGTGTAGTGATTGGCTAGTGGACAATAGACTATCTCTTCACCTGGGCAAGACGGAAGCCATCTTATGTGGAACAAAACGCAAACTGAAAGACATTGTGGGCTTCTCGGTCAACTGTAATGATATACCTATAACAACAGTGTCACAAGTTAAATATCTCGGACTAAAACTGGACTCGACTTTGTCAGGTGAAACAATTTTGGAATCTATCCTGAGTAAGTGTAGAGCACGGATAAAATACCTGTATAGACAGGTGGGATGCTTGCCAGTGGTGACCAAATAGACCCTTTGCCAAGCGCTTGTTCAATGTAATTTTGACTATTCTGTGTCATCCTGGTACTCTGCATCATCTAAATCAGCACAGCACAAACTTCAGGTCACTCAAAATAAAGTGGTTAGGTTCATGCTGAACCTATAGGACCCAGATCACATGTTGGCCAGGAACAACTTCAGTCACTAGGTATGCTCAATGTCTCTGACAGGGCCAAACAAATCAGGCTCACTAATGCCTTCAAGATATTTTATGACAGAGCTCCAGAGTATCTAAAGAGTAATTTTGTTAAAGCAAATGAGAGGAGTGGACATAATACAAGAAACAGGATGTTTAATTTTACGGTCCCGAGAATCCAAGGACAGGGTAAGCAAACATTCTTCTTCACTGTCATCAAAGACTGGAATGACCTACCCCAGTCAGTCCGTGAAAAGAGAACACTGTATTCCTTCAGACGTAGCCTGAAGGAACACCTGAACCGGACAGCTGCGAGAAGGGAGCACCAAGCTTATGTCTACTACTAAATACGACATAAGAGATAGGCAAAACAGACTGAAATTATTACTGATTACGGATTACTGATATTTACTATAGGATGTAAGGTATCTTAAAATAACCCCCTAGAAATACTTTCTCTAAAGTATCTAATTCTTTTATCCTCCCCTTTTTCGCCAGCTAACCTAATCCCACAAGGACCCCAATGGAAATACGCCTAATGGCCTTATTGGGCTATCCTTAGTTGGAATTATGCAAGGCTGGTACATGTCATTTTTGTAACATATTATGTGGTACCAACACTGTAAAATGCTAACTGAATAAATATTATAATTATTATTATTATTATTACACAAGCCAGCCATCCGAAAAAAAATCTGTCATCACGCCACACAGAAAACTAGTCAACACAGGGGAAACAAAAACAAATCAAAATCGGAAAAGAACAGCGGAACATCGAGAACAGACACAAGAAAACCTAACACCACACACGCCGACAGCAAAACTTACAATGCAGCATCCAACCCAGAGACCCTCAACCAACGGAGCCGCGTCACAGAGGACTACCAGAACACCTCTACAGAAGAAAGAAAATGGATGTCGCATAGCCACGATCACCACCAAGTGCCCGACGCTGTCCGAGAAAAAGAAGCCCCAGCAGTTCTCACCCCCACCAACTCAGAAGAAGCGGAAGATAGTATTTTCACAAGGAAAAGAGAATGCATGCCGTTTTAAGGATAAATAACCATGTAGGCCTATATTACCCGGTGATGACCCTATTGAAAACACGTATAAATTCTCCCACATAAACTATGTAAAATTATGATGAGTAGGGGGCCTACCTGTTGCAATTATAAGATTAATTATTAAATGATTACTATGATTTATTCTGAACATGTTTATAATATTATTCCAACTATACCTTTCTCCCTAACTATTACCAAAATCAGTAACGAGTGTGTTTTAAAAACAGTGCGTATCACCACCTTTGAATGTATCTCCGCATAGATGTTTTCCTTTAGGAAATCATTAGTACATGATCTTCATTATTTATTTTAGGCCACCAACCCCTATATATTTTGCTATGATGTTATCTACACCAATTCACTGATTATTGTTAGAAACAAATGATTCATACAACCATGTTCCGTGTGCAAAAGACTCAACATATATTTTTTGTTTCCTTATTTATGTTAAGAATATTATATACTAATTAATTACACAATACTATCTCTGATAACTGCTATTACTGTCTTCACGAACAATCAAACTATCCATTTAGATTCTGTTGACCGTGCGCATGTCAGCGTTCGTCTTTTACTCCACTCCTTGTAAATCGCTACCCGCGAATTTGTCAACTAAGAAATGCTCCTCCATGTCCTAATATACTGAGAACAACCAGTCCTTACTTTATTATTTCTATGTTAATATAAGCCTTTTAAAATTCCCTGTATGTTTCCATGAGGATTAAATTTTATGGAACTCAGATAGACCTGTAATACGCAAATAACTAAGCCATTCACACTACTGCCAGAGCCAGAAGGACCTTATACACCACTACGAGGTATATACTCGTGCCCCTATACCACTCAAGAGGGGAGCGAAACAATCTCAGTAAATGTCATCACTAGGCGGGAAAGATTTGAACAAATCAAGCCATTCCAAGGCTTTATTGGATATTGGCCACAGCCAAGTTTAATCAAAGCCTTGTAATTAACCTTCCCAGCAGCAAGGTTTACGGCCAGAGCCGAGTACCAAACTGACTGAGCAGAAAAAGTCTTATGACTTTACTTTCGGCACCCCGAAGTTCTGCATATGCATTAACTCTATTCTAAGGAGGTATTACAGCCAGAGCCGAGTTACTTCTTTAAACCCTCCAATACCAGCGACGGCGAATCGCCGTCAGTAGATAATTAACTCCCCAGTCCCAGCGACGGCGATTCGCCATCAGTAATGTACTTTCCTTGTAACTGCCTGTAAAAACCTGTAACTGGTACCACGAAGGTTTGAGCACTGCTCTCGTTATGGCAACACTTCTCAGCTTATATAAGACCCACTGAAGGGTGAGAGAGCCAGTCTTCTCTCATCTTTTGAGGTGGAAAGGTGTTCTCTCCTGCCATTTTGGCCACAGTGCTTGGGACTGCAGGGGACTTTTATTACTGTATTCTACGGTAGAGTCCGGGTTAAGTCTAAAGAGTGTAAAGTCTTATGACTAGGTTTCTAAGACCTCGAAATCCTACATAAGCTAGAATCCTATTCTAAGGAGGTATTACGGCCAGAGCCGAATTACTTCTTTAAGTCTAAAGGGTACTAATAAAATTTATGACTTGGCTTTCGGCACCCCGAAGTCCTGCATAAGCAAACACTCTGTTCTGGAGAAGTATTACGGCCACGTCCGACCACCTTAATAGAAAGAAATTTTAAGACTTATGACTTTGCTTTAGGCATCCCAAAGTTCTGCATAAGCAATAACTCTATCCTAGATAGGGACTACGGCCACAGCCAAATTATTCCCACTAGTCTAAAGAGCTAACAGAGTCTCTATGATCTTGGCTTTCGGCACCCCGAAGCCCTGCCTTAGATTTTAATTCTATTCTAGGGACGGTATTACGGCCAGAGCCGACTTACCCAACTAGTCTAAAGAGTGCCCAAGTCCTATGACTTGACTTCCGGCAACCCAGAGTCCTGCATTAGACTAAGCTCAAATTCTAGTGAAGGATAGCTAGACTGTACCGCCATATATATATATAAAAGACAGGACGATACAATCTCACCAAAACTGTTAACAGCATGTTTGGAAGAAATATTTAGGAATCTTGACTGGGCCAACAAGAGACATATTAACAGAGAATATCTAAGCAACTTCAGATTCGCTGGTTACATAGTTCTTTTCAGCGACTCAGGGGAAGAGTTATAGCAAATGATCGAAGATTTAAGCAGAGAAAGCCTAATAATAGGACTGAAAATGAATAGGAAGAAAACCAAGACTATATTCAGTTCAGTTCAGTTGGAATTCGGGAAGTTTAGCCTTAACGTCGGCACTTCCCTGAGAGGTTTTGCTATTTTTCGTTTTGTGACGTGTTCTATTTGTTTGCAAAAGTAAATATATCTAATTTTTCATCCCGTCTTCTTCAGTCTTGTTTTTTCTCTCTTCTTTCTTCAGTCTTGTTTTTTCTCTCTTCTTTCTTCAGTCTTCTTTCTTCTTATTTCAGTTCTTAAATTTTGTTCTCTCGTACTCTCCACATTTGATAAATTGTCTGTTTCACTCTATCGCTGTTTTCTTTGTTGAACAAGAGGTGTATGTTAAATCATCTTGTGTAACCACAACAAATAAAAGAGTACAAAGGAAAACAAGCAACAACAGATCTTGCTACCCCTCAAGATTACTTGCCCTCTAAAATACCCTGTTTCTATAGTGTCCAACAGTATTTCAGAGATATAAAGATGTGAAAAGGAAATACCTCCCTGGGGATTAATATGGCAGGGGGGGGGGGGGGCAATATTAATGAAACAGCACAATTAAGGAAATATTGTATTAATTTACAAATTCAGTCAACCTTGGATTCAGAGCAAGGTGTTTGTCAAGGCAAACTTTGAAGGAATCAATCAATCAATCCAGCTTTATTTCATATTATACAATACATATATTGTTAAATACAGAGAAAGATAACTATTTTAAATTAAAAACAAATTGCCATCGTAAGTGGTTACAAAAATGTTAATACAAATATTCAAAAGTTTAAAAGTACAACTATTAATAATATAATAATAATACTTTATTTCAGACTCACACAGTACAGAGGGGACCATACTGGGGTCCATATATACTTTACAGTAACATAAATATATATAAGCTACTGTACATTGGCTACATAAAATAAAAAGAAATTAAATAATACCCAGCTTGCTATCATGTAGTTCACAGCACTGCCTCAACAAAAAACAGTGGTCATCAAACTACTGTGTTACCAAAACCACTGTCCTAATTGTGTACAGTACCATGCCTCACATCATTTAGCTTCCGGTACAGTATGTTGCTACAGTACAGTATAGGAATATCGGTACTGTGATAAAATGATAGTGCAATGACAGTGCAACAGTGTTGCAGTCTATAACATCTTGGGAAAGTCCATTCCACAAGTTGATGACTCGAGTAAAGAATAAATTCTTGGATTCGTGTGAGTTGAATGATTTATGTCTAAAGATAGAAGATGAAGTGATAGAAACATTCAAAGAATACATAGACCTAGGTCAGGTTATAAAGGCAAATCCAGATCACTCTAGAGAAATCAAGCGAATGATTGGCATGTGATGGAGTGCATTTGATAAACAAAGCTCCATTATGAAAAGCAAACTACCCCTTTCATTAAAAAGGAAAGTATACAACCAATGTGTCCTCCCTGTAATAATTTATGGATCAGAAACTTGGAATATAAAAAAGTTTCTAGAACGTAAACTTAGGAGTGCCCAAAGAGGAATGGAGAGGATAATGTTAGGCATAACTTGTAGGTTTGCGACAGGGTTTTGTAATGTCACCTCTTTAATGTACAGTAGCCTATAAATTATATATTATATGGATGGTGTGGTGAGGGAGGTGAAAATGAGAACTATGGGTAGAGGATTGGGTTTAGTAGGAAAGAATGGTGGAGATTGGGAGTTGAATCAGTTGCTGTTCGCTGATGACACAGCGTTGGTGGCGGGTTCTCAGGAGAAACTGCAGCGGGTAGTCAAAGAGTTTGGTGTGGTTTGTGGGAGGAGGAAGCTGAGGGTGAACGTCAATAAAAGTAAAGTGATGGTGTGTAATAGGGGTTATCGTAGGGTGAATCTAGATGTGAGGCTGGATGGGGAAATATTGGAACAAGTAGAGTGTTTTAAATATCTAGGAGGAACGATAAGCAAGAATGGTGGTATGAAAATGGAGGTAAAACAGAGAGTATGTGAAGCAAGGAAAGTTTTCGAAGCAATGGGAAGTATGTGGAAGGTGTGAACTCTTGGAATGAAAGCTAAAAGTGCAATGTATCAAGGGATTGTTGTACCAACAGTAATGTATGGGGCTGAGACATGGGCTCGGAAGGCAGAGGAGAAAAGAAAGCTGGATGTGATGGAGATGAGCTGTTTGAGGAGTATGTGTGGAGTGACTCGTAGAGACAGATTGAGGAATGAAGAGATACGTAGGAGAGTGGGGCAGCAGGAACATTTGTCGGCCAGAGTGGACAGAAAGGTGCTGAGCTGGTATGGTCATGTTGAACGAATGGAAGATGTGAGGCTTACAAAGAGATTATGTGAGTCAGATACAAGGGTAGGTAGAGGGGTAGGAATTAAGACCCCCAATGAGATGGAGAGACTGTGTAGGACAAGCATTGGAAAACAGAGGAAAGACTATAGATCAGGCAAGGGAAGTGGTAATAAAACTGGCGACCATTGACATCGTAGCCCGACACCACTATTATGGTCTATGGATCATATGCTACCAAGATAACTGCATATAAGCACCGCATACTTTTAGAGTTACTTCAGCATGATGATGTTATTATTCAGTTAATGTGGCTAACACTAAACGAACTTGCTAAGCTTGTATTGATGCGTTGAGACTGTGTGTTGTTGTTGTGGTTGTTGCGTTTGTCTTACAGCCTCACAGCCAGTTGCAGCATCAATTATTTGTTGAAGCGTAGAGCATCTTCCCTGTTGACGATCCAAATCATTCTTCCAACTATGGCATCTTGACACTGCGGGACTCTCAGTCAAACCTGTAGACAGGTCAACGTTTTAGACAATATTCTCAGTCTGATAATTTTGGGTAATTTCCTGTAAAACTTATTATGGTATATTGTATAAGCTCCCCGCCATGGAGTGGCTTCGGTCACCCAGGCTTTATTGTGGTTGGCGGGAGGGTTCTGTGGGGGCACTCGGTTGTGGCCTTGACCTTGCTCGGGGCCTTGGGGCTGTTCGGCCAGGCAGCTTGGGGAACAACAACAACAACAACAACATACAGTGATGTTGACTAAGCTGAATACATGTATTAGTAACCTATCACTCATATGAATTTATTTTTCACTAGCATCACACCTTTTATATGCAATGATATTCCAGTAAACGTAGATACTATTAACCAGCTGTATAATATTTCATGTATATAAATGTGCAGTACCGGTAAAATGCGATGTGAGGCATGGTACCCTACTGTACACAATTAGGACAGTGGTTTTGGTAACACAGTAGTTTGATGACCACTGTTTTTGGTTGAGGCAGTGCTGTGAACTACATACTAGCAAGCTGGGCATTATTTCATTTCTTGTTATTTTATGTAGCCTATGTACAGTATATATATTTATGTTACTTTAAGGTATATATGGACCCTAGTATGGTCCCCTCTGTACTGTGTGAGTCTGGAATAAAGCATTATTATTATTAATACACAAACTAAGATAACAATTATTCATAGCGAGAGTATTGGTAGTTATTAATTAAGACCTCATTATTAAAGTTGAAAGGCTTGGTGAGGGTAACTGTACTTGAACATTAAGTAGGCTACCTCAAATATCTACTTACCAAGGTGTTGATGTTAGAATAGTTGGCAGATGAAGGGTCGTGGGAAAGTACATCGGTAGTCCCTTAGTGCCCCGAGCCACAGAATGCTACACTGGTTGTTTTCATCTGGCTCATCAACATCCCACTGTGACAGTTCTGGCTGTTGTCCATCCAACCACCGATTGCTCTTTACACCAACCCATGGACCATACCCTGAGGAGCTCCAGAATTATTATAACGACCACACACACACAGACATGCAAAATGCTTCGCGCAAACCAGGTGTCAAGTTTTCCTGATGAGTGATAGCAAACCTGCAATATTTCTAACGCAAAATACACAAATTTAGCTTTGAAACAGGTCTGGGAATACTTTTATATTTATTTATATATATATTTTTTAATAGCCGTATTTTCCTTTACCATCACTATCTCTGATAGTGGTGGTCCAGTGGTGAGCACGCTCACGTGTGAATCTGCAAGACCCGGGATCGAATCCCTGCCACGGCGGACATTTAGTGGGTGTGGTAGTACGTCCTAGCATGTTTCACATGCTCGCACCCAGTCAGGGGACATCCTGACGACGTATACAGACTAAACACACATAACAAAGCCACTTCAACAGCTTCCTCTCTCTCCTACACCCCTTCTCCCCTCTCAACACTCTTCTCTGAGCTAGTGCCGATACAAATGGCCAGTCCTGTATAGAATCGTGAGGTTCAGAGTCGTAAAGATTCCAGGACGAGCTCCATAGAAACTGAAAACTGACTGAGACTGGAAATGGTGTCATATTTCACACCCAAATGCCATAAAAGGGTGTCCAATATCAAGCCAACTCAACCCTGCTCCTACACAGGGTCGAAACTCAATCCGATTCAGACTTTCGGAGCTTGATAACAGTTTTAAGACTTTGTGTATATATCCATATACAAATAATCGATTTGGATGTGGTAATTATAAATGTACCTAGCTATATCCTCAGAATATCCGAAAGAAGCGTCATAATTGTATGAAAGGGTGATAACCTATATTACTTTTGTTACGGCTGGATCGGCAATACATATTCGGGATTCTTGATCGTAGGACAGAAATGGCTTATGTGACAACGACACGCTCGATTCCAGTCCCAAATACTATATGCTCCAGACAACAAAAGCACCAACGCCCTACAGAGTTATCGTCTATGGTAACGAGGTACCTTAACTCGGCGAAAGTGTACAACAGGGGTAGGCTATGAGGCTAAACTCCCTCAGACATTTATAGGTTACGTTATTACTAAAGAAATGCAATACTCAAGAAACTACGTTAATATTAAGCCTCTAATAATGTAGAATAGAAGCAGGCTAAAGGTATGACAGTGAAATGCTAAATGACAAATGTACACGCCTATTTGAAAGCGCGTGCACTAGAATAACTGTCCCCTACTAACATGCACTAGCATGTAGCATACAAGATGTTCATGATCCAGTAGATACCTAATAATACACATGGAAGGAACATAAATAGTAGTCACTTATTATAAGAATGAATCTATACTTGGAATAACTAAAAGGTTGCAGGCAACAGTACTGCGCCGGTAGCCTACTACCGCATAGGCTACTTCGCTTCTCTCACTCTGTCTCCCCTCTGAGTCCGTATGCGCCCTACGCAACGGAACTCCGGACACAGCAGCAAAACGACAGTGCAGTTAATTGATACATGAAAGTATTAATAGTGTTGTCTTGTGTGTGAGTAATGTGTATTGTAAAGTGTTACATACATAAACTTAAAGAGAGCTGCAATGCATAGTAAAATAAAGATATCACCCACTCATCATCCCCATGTGTTCTAGCTAGCAGGCCAAGTCACAGGAACAACGAGTCCCAGCACCGAAAGCGAGAACCCAGGAAAAGACTGCAGAGAACACAAGGACAGATAAATTACGTTACTCTACTATACCGGCACTACGAGCGAGCTGTAGTCTCTGGTACTGCACTCGCTCCTGGCTCGGTAGGCAAATCAAGGCTAAGTCCTCGCCCCTCTACAGACAACTCCTGGGCATGGTCGGGCTCTTACACATGGCACTAGTCTAGTCACAAATTGGATGATGAGCTGGGCATATAACTCGTGAACATGTAGAACGTTCACCAACTATCCTCATCAAGAAGATCGCTGTTCACATTAACCCCTTAAATCTAATACATGTAAATATATGCTTGTCCTAAGAGTAATACGAGAGGTGAGTGCTGAAACTCCTTTAGGACCTCAAGGGAAGGGTATGCATTTAAATAGAGAGAAGAATGAAATGAGAGTAATGTCGTCAGAGAGAAAGAGTGCAACCGTGAGAAATTGGGAGAGAGAGCAAGGGATGTTAGAATCTCAAAGGTTCTAGGCAACCTGGTCATAGAGCACACAGCGAGCCTCCAGGCAATGTGCTGTACGACAACATGGGCAGCCCAGGCAGCATAGGCAGGCGGCAATGTACTACCAACCCTGTCGCACCTAGCTATAAGCGCAGGGCTGCCAACCGGTCCATACGTCTGGCAACCACCCCCCCGGCAGCGTGGCGCACCGCTACCCTCTCGCTCTGAAGTCTAACTCACTCTCTCTCTCTGAATTCCCACTGTCTTATCTATCAACTTCTCTATTGATACTACATATTAAATGGAAGGTCTCGACATGGCTTAAAACAAAACCCACCACTGGTTAGCAAATGACGAGACCTTTGCAGAGATACAAAGAACATAGTTATACGTTGTCACACTCAATATAAGCAGCCAGCACGGTACAACGCGGTACCGTGGCGGTACAGTGGAGTACCAAGGAGTACAATCAGGTTGCGTTGCCACGCACTGGGCGTCACAGCCCCCCCAAGATTTTAGATAATCGACCTTAGAAGCATTATCAAAATCTGACAGGCAACCAACCGACCTGCTACCCTTAGCTGCCACTAATTGCAAAAGGTGCACAACAACTGAAGTGTGAATTATACATAAAACACAATATCGCATGCATCATGCTACAACAATAAAGACTTACAAAACTAAAACAAAATTTTCTCGTTTATTTTATTGTTTTATAATCTTTTTGGACGGCGTTATGATAGCCTAATTTTACTCCTGCTCAATCCACACACCGTGCACGACTATCCTGGATCATCAACCCTTGATAGACAATCTGCTATCACGTTCTCACTCCCGGCAATATGCTGAATGTTGAGATTATACTCTTGGAGCATTAGGGACCACCTGGTCAACCGCATATTCCGATTGTGAAACTGATTTAGGAATTTCAAGGGATGATGGTCCGTATAAATCGTCACTACCGGGCCGTAGGCTGGAACATAAACTTCGAAATGTTTGAGCGACAAAACGATAGCAAGAAGCTCCTTCTCTATAGTCGAGTAATTCCTTTGTGCCGAATTAAACTTGCGAGAAAAGAAGCTCACTGGGTGTTCCAAGCCCTCGGAATCAGTCTGCAGTAACACTGCCCCGGCACCCACACCGCTGGCATCAGTCGCCAGCTGAAAACTCCTGGAGAAGTCTGGGGCTCTCAAAATCGGATGTGTACACAGCAGGTGCTTGACTAGGTCGAAAGCCCTCTGACACTCCGCAGCCCAACAGAACTTCACTGACTTCGACAGTAGATCAGTTAACGGTGCTAAGACAGTAGAGTATCCCCGGATGAAGCGCCTATAATAGCCTATCATACCTAGGAACCGCATGACCTGGCGCTTAGTGGTGGGCCTGGGAAACATATTGATAGCCTGTATCTTGCTCAGGGGGGGGCACACCCGGCCTAACCCGACCACGAAGCCAAGATACTGCACAGTAGCCTTTACAAACTCGCACTTCCTCAGGTTCACCACCAGCCCAGCATCGTGCAACTTCCCAAACAGGGTCTCTAAGTGCCTTAGGTGATTTTCAAAATTGTCATCATACACTATCACGTCATCAAGGTAGACCGTGCAGTTAGGGATTTCGTCACAAATATCGTTCATCAGGTTCTGAAACGTGGCAGGTGCGTTCTTAAGCCCATAAGGCATTACGTTACATTGGTAGGTCTTGCCATCTACCACAAAACCACAAACTTGCTTAGCTCGGTCCGACAGGGGTACTTGCCAGTAGCCTTTTACAAGATCAATTTTAGTAAGGTACTTTGCATTCCCTATCTTGTCCACGCTGTCGTCAACTCGAGGCAAAGGGTAAGGGTTGGTAGTGGTCAAGCCATTTAGCCTACGAAAATCTATGCAGAACCGCACCTTGCCGTCAGGTTTTGGCTGCAACGTGACGGGTGATGTCCACTTCACATAACCTTCAGTGATCATCCCTCTCTCAACCATGTACTTTAACTCCTCCCGTAAAGCTGGCAACTTTACCGGGGGCACACGGTAGGGCACTGACTTGAAGGGCACATTATCACCGACGTCCACGTCGTGCGTTACCTGAGTAGTGAGACCTGGGTGTTCGGCGAAAACAGAGGGGTATGACCTGAACAGGCCTAGGACAGCAGCACCCTGGTGCTCAGGCAGGTGACTTACAGCTTGCCTAGCCTCTTGTTCAGTATTCCCCGCCCACTGTTCCGCGGAAATGACACAGTCCCAGCTATCCTCCTCAGCAGCATGACTGTCCCCACCTCCTTCTCCACCCTGGCCGCTGCAGGCCAGCACAGGGACAGTGAGAGGCTCTGAGGGGCGTCTCACATACTCTTTCATGAGGTTAACATGACATAACTGATGTTTTTTCCTACGGTCAGGTGTTGCAACGAGATAATCAAGGTCGGACAGTTTCTTAGCCACCACATACGGCCCAATAAACTTGGCAGAAAGGGGGTGTCCAGGCAAAGGTAAAAGCAACATTACCTCCTGACCCACCGAAAACTCCCGAAGCTTCACCTTGGCGTCATACTGGTGCTTCATGACCGCCTGTGCATTAACCAAGTTATTACCTGCCGCTGCCATGCAACCTATAAGTCTCTCCCGGCTCTCAAGGATATATTTAAGTACAGACCCCGGCTTCTCTTCGCCCTCCCAGATCTCTTTCACCATACTTAAAGGTCCTCTCACATTATGGCCAAAGACTAGTTGATTTGGACTGAACCCCAGGCTCTCTCCTGGGACTTCACGTGCAGCGAACAGAACATACGGCAGACCCAAATCCCAATCAGTGTCATGTTCTGCACAGTAACAGCGTAGCATACTCTTCAGGGTCGAGTGCCACCGCTCCAAGACTCCCTGACTCTCGGGATGGTAGGCTGACGACACTACAGAACATATACCGTGCAACTGAAGGGTTTGCTTGAACAATTTGGATGTAAAATTGCTCCCCTGGTCTGACTGCACCTCACGTGGAAATCCATAACGGGAACAGAACAATAATAAGTTCTTAACAACTGCCTTTGCCGAGCCGTTTCTCATGGGGTATGCGTCCGGGTATCTCGTAGCCACATCCATGATTGTCAACAGGAATTTATTGCCACTACTAGTAGGCGGGAAAGGGCCAACCAAATCTACTACAACTTTGCTGAACGGAGGCCCGGTGACAGGTATGGGAAACAAAGGTGCCTTCGGGATTGTCTGGTTAGGCTTCCCCGTTGTCTGGCAGGTCGCACACCCAGCCACCCATGCACAGACATCAGCCTTGACCCCAGGCCACCAGAAAAACCTGCCCAATGCCGCCAATGTTTTTGTTACCCCCAAATGACCCGCCACCGGCACATCATGCGCCAGACACAATAAGGACTCTCTATACTTATTTGGAACAACCACCTGGTCTACTACCCTCGCACCGCCCTCCCACTTCGATTTGGGGTCTAGAAATCTGCGGTACAATATCCTGTTGAGCCTAAAGAAATCTCCCGGCTTCGCATCCCCATCTTCCTCCAACTCTATGGCACCATTGCTATAACGAGCTAGGCTAGCGTCTTGCAGCTGCTGCTCACTAATGTCCCTGGGCGTCAATGCATCAAGATGGTTTTGTAATAAGACATTACCCCGGCTAATAGGCTCTACTGCCTTAGTGGCTCTCGCTACAGCTCTTGCCTCACGCGAAGTCTTACCCAACTCTGCCTTGTTACACACCATATCTGGGCCAGAGTCAACTCCCGTGTTTATTATAGGTCCAAGTACCGAATCACCGAGAAGTGCAGCAGAATCAATGTCCCTTTTCCTGCCCTTAGCAACCTTCTCCTGATCCTTCCTCCACTGTCCCCGAGGTTGAGTGCTAGGCTGTGCAGGAGCCGCAGAGCGAGATCGGGTTACCACACAGGCCATCTCATCCTGTTGGCACCTCCCAACCCATTCCCGATTCTCACCATCCACGTCGGCCGCCCTCTCGGCAACGACTAAGGGTGGAGTCCCGGAAGTGGGCACCGCAAAGTCGTTGCCGAGAAGAAGGTCGACGCCCTCAACTGGCAAACACTCAACGATCCCTACATCCAGCTCCCTGCACACCTCTCCCACTCTCAACTCCAACCTCACAAGTGGGTATGACCTCGTAGCATTTATACCCTGCACCACAACAACTCTGGCCGCATTTATCGGTTTCCCTGTGAAGTTCCTCAACAAAGTTTGCGAAGCCCCCGTATCCCTCAGCAAGTCAACCCTCCGTAGTTCACTCCCCCAGCTCACAAACCCGTGTCCCCGATGGCTACAGAAAGTGTCCCGGACAGGTGTCGAGCCTTCCGTACGCTTCTTTACCGCGTGTGCCTCAGCTGCTGACAACCTACCCCGGGCAGTTGCTGCAGCCTTCAGAGACACACCGATACTGTGAACCAATGACACCGGCTTAGCGGGAGTGTTACTAGGGCACTCACGTGAATAATGGCCTAGCTTCTGACATTTGTAACATTTCACATCCCCAATGGGCTTCTTCCCTTGTGCGGGCGAAGAAGGGGCCTGACCTTTAGTAAACGGGAGAGGCTTGTGTTTGTAGGTGTTATTAGGTGCAATGCATTTAGTGTGGTTATGTGTGTCATAGGATTTGTTATTATCGAAAACTCTGGTGGGTGGGGTATAGCGCCCCTTCTGCCCTGACTCAGCCCTCTGAGCGGCACCGCAACCACGAATCAATGATAATCTGAGGTCTGCCATCTTGGCAGCCTCCTCTACTGTCTTGGGACATTTTTCCTTAATGTTCAGCGTTAGATCGGTTCCAGTGCATTTGTAAAACTGTTCCAGATAGAAAAGTTGCTTAATTTCCTCAGCCGACTCTGCGTGCTCGGACCGAAACCAGTTATTACATGCATCTGTTAAGTCCCGTGCGTGCTCCATAAAACTGACATCGCTCTTCTTATTCACGCCACGGAACTTCAATCTATAAGTTTCGGGTTGCAGTTCGTAGGCCCGGAGCACAGCCTCCTTCACCAGTCCATACACTACACTCTCGTCCAGTGACAGTGCATCGTAGGCTTTCAACCCCTTACCCACTAGACGTGATGAAACTAATGCTGCCCATTTAACCTCCGGCCAGTCATACTCACGACACTTCTTTTCGAAACGAGCAAAAAACTCAGTCACTGCTGTCTCATCAAATGCGGGTACTAACTTAATTAAATGCGAAAGTGAGTCTGTAACCCAGTGCCCACCACCGAGATGACGCCCCGTGGTCTCTACTCTAGACTTCTCGACATCCATTTCAGCCTGGTACCTGGTTGCATCCTGATTGGCTTGGATTCTAGCAACCTCTATGCGTTCTATACTAGCCTGTTGTATCTGAGTCTCCTGCAGCTTAAACTTAGCTAGTTCTAGCTGAAATAACATCTCAGGAGACAGGCCTGGGGGGGGAGAGCACAAAATGGGGGATCCACACCGAGACGTGTTTACGGGTAAGCCAGCTTGCCCTTGAGAACCCTCCTGCTGCATCGTGCTAAGACTCGCTGGCTGAGGGCCCAGCTCAGGGGTAGAGTGGAATGGAGGCTTGGAGGGAACCCCCCAAGACCCCACTCCACCCACCGCCCCATCGCCATCACCCAACAAACATGCCACCAAATTCTTCTTGGGCCAACTGTCAGGACAGTCCCGCCCCAAAACCGTGGCTAAACAGCGAAGACCGTAACAATCAATAGCCTGCAGGCGCTGTTCGGTCAAAGGTGTCTGCAAAAATGCCCGGGCATCCCTCTCTCCACTTATAACACTCCCCTCCCCAAACATCTGTTGTACTTGCTGGTTACTAGGCTGTACCGTGTTATCCTCCCCCGTAAATGATGAGTCATTAGACATAGTGCTGGTTATACAATTGCTGTTCATAAAAAAAAAAAAGTGCTTATTACTAATTGCAGTCTCGACTCACAAAATGTTAAAGATGCTTGAATGACTCTACTCTAGACACCCCCAACGAAACAATCTGCAAGTCCACCAATACAATAATGACACAATAAAAAATTCCTCCAATATGCAAGAAAATTCTAGCCAGCTCTACTAGGTAGCATAGAATAGTTCTCCAAAAAACATGTGATAGGATACTACTGAATCTTGTGCAAGGTCGCCATTTTGTTACGGCTGGATCGGCAATACATATTCGGGATTCTTGATCGTAGGACAGAAATGGCTTATGTGACAACGACACGCTCGATTCCAGTCCCAAATACTATATGCTCCAGACAACAAAAGCACCAACGCCCTACAGAGTTATCGTCTATGGTAACGAGGTACCTTAACTCGGCGAAAGTGTACAACAGGGGTAGGCTATGAGGCTAAACTCCCTCAGACATTTATAGGTTACGTTATTACTAAAGAAATGCAATACTCAAGAAACTACGTTAATATTAAGCCTCTAATAATGTAGAATAGAAGCAGGCTAAAGGTATGACAGTGAAATGCTAAATGACAAATGTACACGCCTACTTGAAAGCGCGTGCACTAGAATAACTGTCCCCTACTAACATGCACTAGCATGTAGCATACAAGATGTTCATGATCCAGTAGATACCTAATAATACACATGGAAGGAACATAAACAGTAGTCACTTATTGTAATAATGAATCTATATTTGGAATAACTAAAAGGTTGCAGGCAACAGTACTGCGCCGGTAGCCTACTACTGCATAGGCTACTTCGCTTCTCTCACTCTGTCTCCCCTCTGAGTCCGTATGCGCCCTACGCAACAGAACTCCGGACACAGCAGCAAAACGACAGTGCAGTTAATTGATACATGAAAGTATTAATAGTGTTGTCTTGTGTGTGAGTAATGTGTACTGTAAAGTGTTACATACATAAACTTAAAGAGAGCTGCAATGCATAGTAAAATAAAGATATCACCCACTCATCATCCCCATGTGTTCTAGCTAGCAGGCCAAGTCACAGGAACAACGAGTCCCAGCACCGAAAGCGAGAACCCAGGAAAAGACTGCAGAGAACACAAGGACAGATAAATTACGTTACTCTACTATACCGGCACTACGAGCGAGCTGTAGTCTCTGGTACTACACTCGCTCCTGGCTCGGTAGGCAAATCAAGGCTAAGTCCTCGCCCCTCTACAGACAACTCCTGGGCATGGTCGGGCTCTTACACATGGCACTAGTCTAGTCACAAATTGGATGATGAGCTGGGCATATAACTCGTGAACATGTAGAACGTTCACCAACTATCCTCATCAAGAAGATCGCTGTTCACATTAACCCCTTAAATCTAATACATGTAAATATATGCTTGTCCTAAGAGTAATACGAGAGGTGAGTGCTGAAACTCCTTTAGGACCTCAAGGGAAGGGTATGCATTTAAATAGAGAGAAGAATGAAATGAGAGTAATGTCGTCAGAGAGAAAGAGTGCAACCGTGAGAAATTGGGAGAGAGGGCAAGGGATGTTAGAGTCTCAAAGGTTCTAGGCAACCTGGTCATAGAGCACACAGCGAGCCTCCAGGCAATGTGCTGTACGACAACATGGGCAGCCCAGACAGCATAGGCAGGCGGCAATGTACTACCAACCCTGTCGCACCTAGCTATAAGCGCAGGGCTGCCAACCGGTCCATACGTCTGGCAACCACCCCCCCGGCAGCGTGGCGCACCGCTACCCTCTCGCTCTGAAGTCTAACTCACTCTCTCTCTCTGAATTCCTATCATCTCATCTATCAACTTCTCTATTGATACTACATATTAAATGGAAGGTCTCGACATGGCTTAAAACAAAACCCACCACTGGTTAGCAAATGACGAGACCTTTGCAGAGATACAAAGAACATAGTTATACGTTGTCACACTCAATATAAGCAGCCAGCATGGTACACGGTCCGTGACGGTACAGTGGAGTACCAAGGAGTACAATCAGGTTACGTTGCTACGCACTGGGTGCGTCACAATATACACACACGCAAATACACACACTCACACACACACATATATATGGGGAAATTGTATACCCAGGGGAGGCCTATGTATGCATTTGATAAGGAGTTGCTGGAACTCCCGTTTCATTTGTCTAGCATCCCTCACTGTTTCCTTTTGTGTCTCACGTACAGAGAGAGTAACCCAGGTAGTTCTCACAAACACCTCTCTTTTTTTAGTTCATCACACTAAACCGCACTTCTTTCCAATAGACCAATAACAACGTTTAAAATAGCGACTATCAATCTTTCAAATGTGGGCGAGACACTTGTTACAGGCAGTTTTTCCTTTTGTCTCCTTCATACACATAATATATATATATAATTATATATATATATACTGTATATATATATATATAATCATGCACATGCTTACTGAAAATTAAGATATGCAGTCTTGTCAGACAATAATATACATCAAGGATTTCATATATATTCTGATGTGAATTATCCTATTCACCAATTTATACACTAAAATCAAATATATTATTAATTAACGGTGACACTGAAATACCTTAAATGCAATACTCAAAGGAATTAACACACATAAGTATTTAAGTTAATGATAATTTAGTTTCTACAAACTTTGATAATATAGTACTTTGAATTGCTTACCAAATAGCCTTTGAAATACTTGCAACAATAGTTCTGACATATATATTGACCAATGAAGTTATAACTGGTAAAGCCTTTGTCCGTCAGATTCATACTGTTCCATAACAGCAAATACCAATGAATTATAATTAGCATATTAAGAGGATGCAGTTGGTTTTTCGAGTTCTCCTCCTCCCTCATGTTTAGCCCTATTAGTTATGAGATTTCAAGACATTCGCTCCATTAGTTTGGCGATTTTCAAACCATTTGCCCCATTACTTTGCCAATATTAAGACCTTTCGTGCCATTTAGGTGTCGAATTTTTCCTGGCGAGCGATAGCGAGCCTGTAATTATAAAAGTAACTGGCCTTCGGCCGGCCGGGATATTTTCCTACCAAAAAATGTACACATTTATATCGAAAAGGGGTTTTGTGGGTGTTCTTTTAAGTTTGATGGAGGTTTAAAGAGCAAACTAAACCCCCTCCTTAAACCATTGAGCTGAACAAGTAAATTATGTTGCACAATACTGTCTGAGCTCCCTTAATATATGTAAGGGTTCAAGTATTCATGACCTCGACTGTATACAACATGTGGGTGCTGGTCTTTGATGTTCAGTGAACTGATTGAGTTTTGAGGACTGTGACGGGATTATTCTGGTAAACGTCAAACGGTTATAATTCACAATAGGAAGGATCTATGGGGTTAAAATGGATAATTGAGATTGAGTTTACCCCAATGCTTATGATAGGTCCTCATTAAAACTGTATAACATTATCTAATGATCTCCAGAAAATTATTAAGATATGCGTCCCCAAACACTGAAAGACATATATACCGAGCGTTCTCTAGATCTATATAATATATGATTACACTGATGGTAATGACATGTGTTAAAATAAACTTCGAACAGTACACAGAATGAATCAAAACACCATTTGAGGAGGAGCACTCTAATGACAACGTTTCGAAGATACCTGAAGAAGCGAAACGTTGTCAATAAAGTGCTCCTCCTCATATGGTACTTGGATTCATATTACAGGTGTCTCCCCCAATCTCCCCTACTACAATATACCGTGGGAGTATTGGTGGCCTTGGTGGAGTAGGGATGGCAAACGAGAGTCCAGTTCTACGATTACTACCATCCAAACATGTCATAAATCCTATTTGATCTCAGTTTTTTTCCCATGTTTTGTGTCATTAGTCTGGAGATTTTAAGGCATTTCCCCCCATTAGGCTGGGGATAATAAGACGCTTCAAGCCATTCAGGTACCACTTTTGTTTTCTGGGCGAGCAAAAAATGAGCCTGGTCTGTCTGTCTGTCTGTCTCGCTCTCTGTCTGTCTGTCTGTCTCTCTCTCTCTCTATATATATATATATATGTATATATATATATATATATATATATATATATATATATATATATATATATTGTTACGGCTGGATCGGCAATACATATTCGGGATTCTTGATCGTAGGACAGAAATGGCTTATGTGACAACGACACGCTCGATTCCAGTCCCAAATACTATATGCTCCAGACAACAAAAGCACCAACGCCCTACAGAGTTATCGTCTATGGTAACGAGGTACCTTAACTCGGCGAAAGTGTACAACAGGGGTAGGCTATGAGGCTAAACTCCCTCAGACATTTATAGGTTACGTTATTACTAAAGAAATGCAATACTCAAGAAACTACGTTAATATTAAGCCTCTAATAATGTAGAATAGAAGCAGGCTAAAGGTATGACAGTGAAATGCTAAATGACAAATGTACACGCCTACTTGAAAGCGCGTGCACTGGAATAACTGTCCCCTACTAACATGCACTAGCATGTAGCATACAAGATGTTCATGATCCAGTAGATACCTAATAATACACATGGAAGGAACATAAATAGTAGTCACTTATTATAATAATGAATCTATATTTGGAATAACTAAAAGGTTGCAGGCAACAGTACTGCGCCGGTAGCCTACTACCGCATAGGCTACTTCGCTTCTCTCACTCTGTCTCCCCTCTGAGTCCGTATGCGCCCTACGCAATAGAACTCCGGAAACAGCAGCAAAACGACAGTGCAGTTAATTGATACATGAAAGTATTAATAGTGTTGTCTTGTGTGTGAGTAATGTGTATTGTAAAGTGTTATATACATAAACTTAAAGAGAGCTGCAATGCATAGTAAAATAAAGATATAACCCACTCATCATCCCCATGTGTTCTAGCTAGCAGGCCAAGTCACAGGAACAACGAGTCCCAGCACCGAAAGCGAGAACCCAGGAAAAGACTGTAGAGAACACAAGGACAGATAAATTACGTTACTCTACTATACCGGCACTACGAGCGAGCTGTAGTCTCTGGTACTGCACTCGCTCCTGGCTCGGTAGGCAAATCAAGGCTAAGTCCTCGCCCCTCTACAGACAACTCCTGGGCATGGTCGGGCTCTTACACATGGCACTAGTCTAGTCACAAATTGGATGATGAGCTGGGCATATAACTCGTGAACATGTAGAACGTTCACCAACTATCCTCATCAAGAAGATCGCTGTTCACATTAACCCCTTAAATCTAATACATGTAAATATATGCTTGTCCTAAGAGTAATACGAGAGGTGAGTGCTGAAACTCCTTTAGGACCTCAAGGGAAGGGTATGCATTTAAATAGAGAGAAGAATGAAATGAGAATAATGTCGTCAGAGAGAAAGAGTGCAACCGTGAGAAATTGGGAGAGAGGGCAAGGGATGTTAGAATCTCAAAGGTTCTAGGCAACCTGATCATGGAACACACAGCGAGCCTCCATGCAATGTGCAGTACGACAACATGGGCAGCCAGGCAGCATATGCAGGCGGCAATGTACTACCAACCCTGTCGCACCTAGCTATAAGCGCAGGGCTGCCAACCGGTCCATACGTCTGGCAACCACCCCCCCGGCAGCGTGGCGCACCGCTACCCTCTCGCTCTGAAGTCCAACTCACTCTCTCTCTCTGAATTCCCACTGTCTTATCTATCAACTTCTCTATTGATACTACATATTAAATGGAAGGTCTCGACATGGCTTAAAACAAAACCCACCACTGGTTAGCACATGACGAGACCTTTGCAGAGATACAAAGAACATAGTTATACGTTGTCACACTCAATATAAGCAGCCAGCACGGTACACGGTACACGCACCGTGACGGTACAGTGGAGTACCAAGGAGTACAATCAGGTTGCGTTGCTACGCACTGGGTGCGTCACAGCCCCCCCAAGATTTTAGATAATCGACCTTAGAAGCATTATCAAAATCTGACAGGCAACCAACCGACCTGCTACCCTTAGCTGCCACTAATTGCAAAAGGTGCACAACAACTGAAGTGTGAATTATACATAAAACACAATATCGCATGCATCATGCTACAACAATAAAGACTTACAAAACTAAACAAAAAATTTTCTCGTTTATTTTATTGTTTTATAATCTTTTTGGACGGCGTTATGATAGCCTAATTTTACTCCTGCTCAACCCACACACCGTGCACGACTATCCTGGATCATCAACCCTTGATAGACAATCTGCTATCACGTTCTCACTCCCGGCAATATGCTGAATGTTGAGATTATACTCTTGGAGCATTAGGGACCACCTGGTTAACCGCATATTCCGATTGTGAAACTGATTTAGGAATTTCAAGGGATGATGGTCCGTATAAATTGTCACTACCGGGCCGTAGGCTGGAACATAAACTTCGAAATGTTTGAGCGACAAAACGATAGCAAGAAGCTCCTTCTCTATAGTCGAGTAATTCCTTTGTGCCGAATTAAACTTGCGAGAAAAGAAGCTCACTGGGTGTTCCAAGCCCTCGGAATCAGTCTGCAGTAACACTGCCCCGGCACCCACACCGCTGGCATCAGTCGCCAGCTGAAAACTCCTGGAGAAGTCTGGGGCTCTCAAAATCGGATGTGTACACAGCAGGTGCTTGACTAGGTCGAAAGCCCTCTGACACTCCGCAGCCCAACAGAACTTCACTGACTTCGACAGTAGATCAGTTAACGGTGCTAAGACAGTAGAGTATCCCCGGATGAAGCGCCTATAATAGCCTATCATACCTAGGAACCGCATGACCTGGCGCTTAGTGGTGGGCCTGGGAAACATATTGATAGCCTGTATCTTGCTCGGGGGGGGCACACCCGGCCTAACCCGACCACGAAGCCAAGATACTGCACAGTAGCCTTTACAAACTCGCACTTCCTCAGGTTCACCACCAGCCCAGCATCGTGCAACTTCCCAAACAGGGTCTCTAAGTGCCTTAGGTGATTTTCAAAATCGTCATCATACACTATCACGTCATCAAGGTAGACCGTGCAGTTAGGGATTTCGTCACAAATATCGTTCATCAGGTTCTGAAACGTGGCAGGTGCGTTCTTAAGCCCATAAGGCATTACGTTACATTGGTAGGTCTTGCCATCTACCACAAAACCACAAACTTGCTTAGCTCGGTCCGACAGGGGTACTTGCCAGTAGCCTTTTACAAGATCAATTTTAGTAAGGTACTTTGCATTCCCTATCTTGTCCACGCTGTCGTCAACTCGAGGCAAAGGGTAAGGGTTGGTAGTGGTCAAGCCATTTAGCCTACGAAAATCTATGCAGAACCGCACCTTGCCGTCAGGTTTTGGCTGCAACGTGACGGGTGATGTCCACTTCACATAACCTTCAGTGATCATCCCTCTCTCAACCATGTACTTTAACTCCTCCCGTAAAGCTGGCAACTTTACCGGGGGCACACGGTAGGGCACTGACTTGAAGGGCACATTATCACCGACGTCCACGTCGTGCGTTACCTGAGTAGTGAGACCTGGGTGTTCGGCGAAAACAGAGGGGTATGACCTGAACAGGCCTAGGACAGCAGCACCCTGGTGCTCAGGCAGGTGACTTACAGCTTGCCTAGCCTCTTGTTCAGTATTCCCCGCCCACTGTTCCGCGGAAATGACACAGTCCCAGCTATCCTCCTCAGCAGCATGACTGTCCCCACCTCCTTCTCCACCCTGGCCGCTGCAGGCCAGCACAGGGACAGTGAGAGGCTCTGAGGGGCGTCTCACATACTCTTTCATGAGGTTAACATGACATAACTGATGTTTTTTTCTACGGTCAGGTGTTGCAACGAGATAATCAAGGTCGGACAGTTTCTTAGCCACCACATACGGCCCAATAAACTTGGCAGAAAGGGGGTGTCCAGGCAAAGGTAAAAGCAACATTACCTCCTGACCCACCGAAAACTCCCGAAGCTTCACCTTGGCGTCATACTGGTGCTTCATGACCGCCTGTGCATTAACCAAGTTATTACCTGCCGCTGCCATGCAACCTATAAGTCTCTCCCGGCTCTCAAGGATATATTTAAGTACAGACCCCGGCTTCTCTTCGCCCTCCCAGATCTCTTTCACCATACTTAAAGGTCCTCTCACATTATGGCCAAAGACTAGTTGATTTGGACTGAACCCCAGGCTCTCTCCTGGGACTTCACGTGCAGCGAACAGAACATACGGCAGACCCAAATCCCAATCAGTGTCATGTTCTGCACAGTAACAGCGTAGCATACTCTTCAGGGTCGAGTGCCACCGCTCCAAGACTCCCTGACTCTCGGGATGGTAGGCTGACGACACTACAGCACATATACCGTGCAACTGAAGGGTTTGCTTGAACAATTTGGATGTAAAATTGCTCCCCTGGTCTGACTGCACCTCACGTGGAAATCCATAACGGGAACAGAACAATAATAAGTTATTAACAACTGCCTTTGCCGAGCCGTTTCTCATGGGGTATGCGTCCGGGTATCTCGTAGCCACATCCATGATTGTCAACAGGAATTTATTGCCACTACTAGTAGGCGGGAAAGGGCCAACCAAATCTACTACAACTTTGCTGAACGGAGGCCCGGTGACAAGTATGGGAAACAAAGGTGCCTTCGGGATTGTCTGGTTAGGCTTCCCCGTTGTCTGGCAGGTCGCACACCCAGCCACCCATGCACAGACATCAGCCTTGACCCCAGGCCACCAGAAAAACCTGCCCAATGCCGCCAATGTTTTTGTTACCCCCAAATGACCCGCCACCGGCACATCATGCGCCAGACACAATAAGGACTCTCTATACTTATTTGGAACAACCACCTGGTCTACTACCCTCGCACCGCCCTCCCACTTCGATTTGGGGTCTAGAAATCTGCGGTACAATATCCTGTTGAGCCTAAAGAAATCTCCCGGCTTCGCATCCCCATCTTCCTCCAACTCTATGGCACCATTGCTATAACGAGCTAGGCTAGCGTCTTGCAGCTGCTGCTCACTAATGTTCCTGGGCGTCAATGCATCAAGATGGTTTTGTAATAAGACATTACCCCGGCTAGTAGGCTCTACTGCCTTAGTGGCTCTCGCTACAGCTCTTGCCTCACGCGAAGTCTTACCCAACTCTGCCTTGTTACACACCATATCTGGGCCAGAGTCAACTCCCGTGTTTATTATAGGTCCAAGTACCGAATCACCGAGAAGTGCAGCAGAATCAATGTCCCTTTTCCTGCCCTTAGCAACCTTCTCCTGATCCTTCCTCCACTGTCCCCGAGGTTGAGTGCTAGGCTGTGCAGGAGCCGCAGAGCGAGATCGGGTTACCACACAGGCCATCTCATCCTGTTGGCACCTCCCAACCCATTCCCGATTCTCACCATCCACGTCGGCCGCCCTCTCGGCAACGACTAAGGGTGGAGTCCCGGAAGTGGGCACCGCAAAGTCGTTGCCGAGAAGAAGGTCGACGCCCTCAACTGGCAAACACTCAACGATCCCTACATCCAGCTCCCTGCACACCTCTCCCACTCTCAACTCCAACCTCACAAGTGGGTATGACCTCGTAGCATTTATACCCTGCACCACAACAACTCTGGCCGCATTTATCGGTCTCCCTGTGAAGTTCCTCAACAAAGTTTGCGAAGCCCCCGTATCCCTCAGCAAGTCAACCCTCCGTAGTTCACTCCCCCAGCTCACAAACCCGTGCCCCCGATGGCCACAGAAAGTGTCCCGGACAGGTGTCGAGCCTTCCGTACGCTTCTTTACCGCGTGTGCCTCAGCTGCTGACAACCTACCCCGGGCAGTTGCTGCAGCCTTCAGAGACACACCGATACTGTGAACCAATGACACCGGCTTAGCGGGAGTGTTACTAGGGCACTCACGTGAATAATGGCCTAGCTTCTGACATTTGTAACATTTCACATCCCCAATGGGCTTCTTCCCTTGTGCGGGCGAAGAAGGGGCCTGACCTTTAGTAAACGGGAGAGGCTTGTGTTTGTAGGTGTTATTAGGTGCAATGCATTTAGTGTGGTTATGTGTGTCATAGGATTTGTTATTATCAAAAACTCTGGTGGGTGGGGTATAGCGCCCCTTCTGCCCTGACTCAGCCCTCTGAGCGGCACCGCAACCACGAATCAATGATAATCTGAGGTCTGCCATCTTGGCAGCCTCCTCTACTGTCTTGGGACATTTTTCCTTAATGTTCAGCGTTAGATCGGTTCCAGTACATTTGTAAAACTGTTCCAGATAGAAAAGTTGCTTAATTTCCTCAGCCGACTCTGCGTGCTCGGACCGAAACCAGTTATTACCTGCATCTGTTAAGTCCCGTGCGTGCTCCATAAAACTGACGTCGCTCTTCTTATTCACGCCACGGAACTTCAATCTATAAGTTTCGGGTTGCAGTTCGTAGGCCCGGAGCACAGCCTCCTTCACCAGTCCATACACTACACTCTCGTCCAGTGACAGTGCATCGTAGGCTTTCAACCCCTTACCCACTAGACGTGATGAAACTAATGCTGCCCATTTAACCTCCGGCCAGTCATACTCACGACACTTCTTTTCGAAACGAGCAAAAAACTCAGTCACTGCTGTCTCATCAAATGCGGGTACTAACTTAATTAAATGCGAAAGTGAGTCTGTAACCCAGTGCCCACCACCGAGATGACGTCCCGTGGTCTCTACTCTAGACTTCTCGACATCCATTTCAGCCTGGTACCTGGTTGCATCCTGATTGGCTTGGATTCTAGCAACCTCTATGCGTTCTATACTAGCCTGTTGTATCTGAGTCTCCTGCAGCTTAAACTTAGCTAGTTCTAGCTGAAATAACATCTCAGGAGACAGGCCTGGGGGGGGAGAGCACAAAATGGGGGATCCACACCGAGACGTGTTTACGGGTAAGCCAGCTTGCCCTTGAGAACCCTCCTGCTGCATCGTGCTAAGACTCGCTGGCTGAGGGCCCAGCTCAGGGGTAGAGTGGAATGGAGGCTTGGAGGGAACCCCCCAAGACCCCACTCCACCCACCGCCCCATCGCCATCACCCAACAAACATGCCACCAAATTCTTCTTGGGCCAACTGTCAGGACAGTCCCGCCCCAAAACCGTGGCTAAACAGCGAAGACCGTAACAATCAATAGCCTGCAGGCGCTGTTCGGTCAAAGGTGTCTGCAAAAATGCCCGGGCATCCCTCTCTCCACTTATAACACTCCCCTCCCCAAACATCTGTTGTACTTGCTGGTTACTAGGCTGTACCGTGTTATCCTCCCCCGTAAATGATGAGTCATTAGACATAGTGCTGGTTATACAATTGCTGTTCATAAAAAAAAAAAAGTGCTTATTACTAATTGCAGTCTCGACTCACAAAATGTTAAAGATGCTTGAATGACTCTACTCTAGACACCCCTAACGAAACAATCTGCAAGTCCACCAATACAATAATGACACAATAAAAATTCCTCCAATATGCAAGAAAATTCTAGCCAGCTCTACTAGGTAGCATAGAATAGTTCTCCAAAAAAACATGTGATAGGATACTACTGAATCTTGTGCAAGGTCGCCATTTTTGTTACGGCTGGATCGGCAATACATATTCGGGATTCTTGATCGTAGGACAGAAATGGCTTATGTGACAACGACACGCTCGATTTCAGTCCCAAATACTATATGCTCCAGACAACAAAAGCACCAACGCCCTACAGAGTTATCGTCTATGGTAACGAGGTACCTTAACTCGGCGAAAGTGTACAACAGGGGTAGGCTATGAGGCTAAACTCCCTCAGACATTTATAGGTTACGTTATTACTAAAGAAATGCAATACTCAAGAAACTACGTTAATATTAAGCCTCTAATAATGTAGAATAGAAGCAGGCTAAAGGTATGACAGTGAAATGCTAAATGACAAATGTACACGCCTACTTGAAAGCGCGTGCACTGGAATAACTGTCCCCTACTAACATGCACTAGCATGTAGCATACAAGATGTTCATGATCCAGTAGATACCTAATAATACACATGGAAGGAACATAAATAGTAGTCACTTATTATAATAATGAATCTATATTTGGAATAACTAAAAGGTTGCAGGCAACAGTACTGCGCCGGTAGCCTACTACCGCATAGGCTACTTCGCTTCTCTCACTCTGTCTCCCCTCTGAGTCCGTATGCGCCCTACGCAATAGAACTCCGGAAACAGCAGCAAAACGACAGTGCAGTTAATTGATACATGAAAGTATTAATAGTGTTGTCTTGTGTGTGAGTAATGTGTATTGTAAAGTGTTATATACATAAACTTAAAGAGAGCTGCAATGCATAGTAAAATAAAGATATAACCCACTCATCATCCCCATGTGTTCTAGCTTGCAGGCCAAGTCACAGGAACAACGAGTCCCAGCACCGAAAGCGAGAACCCAGGAAAAGACTGTAGAGAACACAAGGACAGATAAATTACGTTACTCTACTATACCGGCACTACGAGCGAGCTGTAGTCTCTGGTACTGCACTCGCTCCTGGCTCGGTAGGCAAATCAAGGCTAAGTCCTCGCCCCTCTACAGACAACTCCTGGGCATGGTCGGGCTCTTACACATGGCACTAGTCTAGTCACAAATTGGATGATGAGCTGGGCATATAACTCGTGAACATGTAGAACGTTCACCAACTATCCTCATCAAGAAGATCGCTGTTCACATTAACCCCTTAAATCTAATACATGTAAATATATGCTTGTCCTAAGAGTAATATGAGAGGTGAGTGCTGAAACTCCTTTAGGACCTCAAGGGAAGGGTATGCATTTAAATAGAGAGAAGAATGAAATGAGAATAATGTCGTCAGAGAGAAAGAGTGCAACCGTGAGAAATTGGGAGAGAGGGCAAGGGATGTTAGAATCTCAAAGGTTCTAGGCAACCTGATCATGGAACACACAGCGAGCCTCCATGCAATGTGCAGTACGACAACATGGGCAGCCAGGCAGCATATGCAGGCGGCAATGTACTACCAACCCTGTCGCACCTAGCTATAAGCGCAGGGCTGCCAACCGGTCCATACGTCTGGCAACCACCCCCCCGGCAGCGTGGCGCACCGCTACCCTCTCGCTCTGAAGTCCAACTCACTCTCTCTCTCTGAATTCCCACTGTCTTATCTATCAACTTCTCTATTGATACTACATATTAAATGGAAGGTCTCGACATGGCTTAAAACAAAACCCACCACTGGTTAGCACATGACGAGACCTTTGCAGAGATACAAAGAACATAGTTATACGTTGTCACACTCAATATAAGCAGCCAGCACGGTACACGGTACACGCACCGTGACGGTACAGTGGAGTACCAAGGAGTACAATCAGGTTGCGTTGCTACGCACTGGGTGCGTCACAATATATACTGTATATATACTGTATATCCCAGCTCAGCCTGCATCCCAGCATAAATGCATAAATGTGTTGTGTAGGCTATAATACTATCCATAAATATCACCCCACACATACTGTATACAATTCAACAGACTCAATCAACCCTTCTCTAGATACTATTCAGCCTATTTCTTAACCTTATTTGGCTCGATGGAAGTCTTTTGGGAATTCTCCTGTTTTGCTACATTAAAAAGGGGAGGCTGAACCTTTGACCCCCAAGTCAGCCTGTATAAGAGATTGTGTTTCTGGCATTATACCATCTTATTACCAATGGAAATACTAAGACTCGCTGAAAAAAATCAGCTTTCTATGTGCGCGAGCGCAGATTTTCATTGCACTATTTGTAAAATCATCTAGTCACTCAAAATTGTTCAAATTTCCCGCAATTTTTGCATGGCGTATCCTACAAGCATCCCCTACAATGTAGCGTTTAAGTTTACCCCTATTGAATAATAGAAGGTGCTGAAAAAAATATATTTTATATTTATTTTTGGGGTACAGCTGATTTTGACTCCAAAATGGTCAAAACTCGGATATTTTCGGCAAAACGGCAATTATTTAAACATACAGGCTTTCCTATATACCCCTATGTATAGTATTTAGAAGGGAAATGCATTTGAGCAATACATAAAAATATAGATACACTTGCAAGTGCCAAAATATGATCGCAAGCCACTGAAATTCATAGATTTTCATCAGACAAAAACCATTTTGGGGGAGATATAATAGTTAGTCCTCCTTAGCTTCCGTTTTCTACCATAGCGCGCACATAGAAGATAGAGTTTTATGACCAACTAAACAAAATTTTCGTCAGGGGGAAGCTTGGCAGAATTTATCAGATTTTTTTTTACAAAAATCCATGATATTGGGGCCCCCCCAAGGGGGCCCTAGGGATGTCATATGGGTGTTTATGCCCTCATATGATAATTTCTATTGCTTACAGAAGCCCTTTAGACTAAAGACACAACAACAAATTTTGGGTGGCTGAAAGACTTTTTTTTTAGTTTTTCGGGGGTCGAGGTCGAACCCCCGGCCCGGGGGGTTATGGATGCGATATGTTTTTTTGTTCCCTCCTATGCTATTCTCCTCTGTTGAAAGAAGCATTATAGAACAAGAACAACAAAAAATTGAAATTTTGATTTCTGGGCTCAGCAGAGGTTCAGCCTCCATTCATAAGTGTTTCATCCCATTAGTTTGGCAATAAATTGAGCGCTTCACCCTATTAAAGTGTCGATATATTTTCTGCGCAAGATATAGCTAGCCTGTAACTTAGAAGAAGAAGGCCAGAGCATTTTTTCTATCGAAAAGTTTACAAATTTATCTTGAAGGGGGTCTGTTTGGGACTTATTTAGTTTGAAGAAAGTCTGTGAAGGCGATTTTGTTAGCTTTGGGGACAAACTAAATTGCATTGCTCGAAAATGGAAACAAAAAATAAAATAATTCCCAACAGTAAATAAACAAAATAGCCCAACAGCACCCCAGACGGCGGACCAGACAGTGTTAACTTTGACCCCTTGAGAGATTCCGGCTATACGGGTCATCATATAAACAACCATCTTTAGGCTCAGGGGGACAGTGGCTGCTTTTTTTGCCTATTAATGAATTTATTAACTTATTTTTTAGTTTCTTTGCTAGACAGATTAAAGAATGAAGAGGTACGTAGGAGAGTGGGACAACAGGAACCCTTATAGACCAGAGTGGAAATAAGGGTGCTATGCTGGTATGGACATGTTGAATGAATGGGTAATGAAAGGTTTACAAAGAGAATATAAGAGTCAGAAACAAGGGGAAGTAGATTGCAAGGAAGACCTCAGACTAGATTGACAGATGGTGTGAAAAAAGCATTGGAAGATAGAGGGAATGACTGAAGAGCAGGTAACAGAAGTGGAGATAAATAGGAAAGAGTGGAGAATACTTATGAATAGATGAGTGATAAGCGGTTGTAGGGAGTGGGGCGCCAGTTGGACTAGATAATAGTCCGTCAGGCACCCGGCCCGGGGAGCCAATTTTGATTATGAAGGGCCCTGCCTGGAAGTATGTGGGCGAGCATTGTTGTATAGTTACACTGCGCATCTACCTGCTGTGACTGGAACCTCTCCGGGAGATCTGGGCCCTGGGAATCTTTTGCTGGGGGCCCCTCATGGTCCTTGGTCTCTGGGTCATCTCCTGGGCAACATAGTTGTTTGTGAATTTTAAAATGTTTATTTTTATTTTGTTGTTTCAGTTCAGGGTCTGCCTCGAATCGGCCACCCCAGCTATGGGGTATGTGCCTGAGTATATACATACATACATACATAATGTACATGTTAGCTTGCCTTTCAGCTACACAGTAATGTCTAAAGCTTTAACTTATGTATAGCTTGAAACGAACCAGTGAGACATTGTCCACATTCCCCGGCCATGATACTTAAAGGTCATGTCACAGGAACACATTTTCCGGCAATTTCGATGAGCAAGATTTTTCTCGTACAATTTTGAGGCTCGCTTACGCATCGGGACGCATGTTATGCATCGCCTATGTATGTAACCCACAGTACCAAGGACGCAACGGTTGCATCCGCCTTAATTACTCTTGTCCTATGACATCCAGAGGGTTCAGATTTGCATGGGAACTGCTTTAGGATTCCACGGAACAATACCGATGGCTGGCAACCCCCCCAAGTCCAGCCGCGTGCGTGTGGGCGCGCGAGGGAGTAATGTTCCAGTATTTTGCCTACCCATCAGCCTATGTTAATTGTGAGTTTCCCCTGCCTCCCAGGACCCCCAAATGACCTACAGTAGGTGAGCAGTTTTATGTTGCTTTTCCTTCATCAATAACCCATGTGACGTTAACCACTCCATTAGAACCGCATGGCTTGTCCTACAGTGACTCGCTAGGATCGCCAGGACAGTGGATGTGGCTACAGTTTGTGTATTGTTGTGTGCTTTATTTCATATGAAAGCTTGTGTCATGGGCAGTCCAGAAAGGCTCTTTGTTTTCACCCATGTCAAGGCTTTATATATTTAATTGTAAAGTATATGTTTTATCCTTAACTAGTAATGATAGGATCAGAGAGAGAGAGAGAGAGTAGAACAGAGTGAGAGGGGGCGCGTAGTGTTTTGCTATACTCGATGACGTCATAGCTGGCTGGCCTCGTGGGGATTGGTTGAGGGAGTTCTTTACCATGCTTGGTGACGTAATGTTTTGCTAGCTACTTTGGTAGTGGTTAGAGGACTTGTTTCCGCTTTTTTCCCACGCGGCTCGAGCTAGTGCGAGTATATATACAGCTCCCTCGCCACTTTCTCCCTCAGATCTGGTTTCTAGAACGCATCCCTCTTATCCCTTGATACCTGTTCCCCGCCCTGCACCTGAGAATCTTTTCCTCTGCCTACCGCTCTCTTTTTCCATATCTTTCACCACCTTTTATTAATACTATATCCCCTCTGGTTAACTCTGAAAAATCAGCTTTAGGCTGGTCAGTTGTATTGTGCGTTAAGGTCTGATATAACCTATGTATGTTTAGTTGTTAAGATAAGTTGATCACGAAGCATTGGTTGGCTTTCATATTGCCGCTTCCTATAATAATTAGTGTTCTGCTGGATTAGATAATGCTAGACTAGGGGTCTGATATTATAAGGTATTGTTTCCTATGAGTGCTGGCATTAGGTGAAAGCTGCACGACATACCTGAGAACTGGAGTTGATTGGGTAAATTCTAGTCTGTGTGCCATTGAGAGTAGAGCATGCACGAATGAGGGCTTTTTGCCTATACCATTCTGCACTGTTCTAAGCTCGGTTGTTTTTCTTTGAGGTACGCCAGGAGAACGCTTGATACTTCGGTATTAAGGTTTCTCAAGAGAGCTACCCTTCACTATAACGTAATATTTGACGCACAGACTTGAGATTTACACTAGGCTATGCGGCATGCCATGCGCACCAGTATCTCGTATCATTGACTCTAGCTAGACTTTATCAATCATAGTAGACATTAAGTATATTAAACCAAGTACTCTTTTTATGCATACCCATTTATGATTACACAAGCATTTCGCAGCCTAGTTTGATGTATTGAGACACAAACGACTTAGGCTCTTTTTGTTGAGAGGAATACTGCATTGTTGTGGCGATCATTATTATTGTTGTAGTGTTTAGGATATTCTTGGCTCCGACGGCATTATATATTCTGCCTATTTGTGTGCATAGCCTGCACGAGCATTGTTCCGCTGCCTGCCTTTTTGGGTTCCATTTCCGATACGAGCATCTTTATAGCATCTAACATTTAAAGAAGATTCCTTGTTGGTGTTGAAGGACTTTAGTGCACTTTCTTTCATGCAGGAGTGCCTGACATTTATTGATTAAAGTAACGTAAGCTGTAACTTCTCTTACCACCTTACTTTGCATACCATAACCAAGCACCTTCGGTTATAGGTAGTAATAGGCTGTTTTCACATAACATTAAGCCTAGAGTAGACGCACATTTATTGAGAGTTTAATAACCTATTATTGCATATAGAACTCTGTAGAGTATTTGTGTTCTTTGTTCACTGGGAATATACATCAGAGGTTGGATCTAGCGCTTTCCGTTGTAGCATTTATGCCATTACTAGTCCAATGAATAAGAGCCCTGATATATTTAAACCTCAGTCGTAACAAATGGCGACCTTACCTAGGATTTGGTGAACCTACATTTATTAGCAGGGAACATTTGTTGTTTTGGGGAATATTTTGCGGGGATCAGCAAGAATAATTTTTTTTTGCAACATAGTATAGCCCTTGAGTATTTCCGAGAATTTTTGTGTGTATATTGAGGTATAAGAGTTTGGGGTGCTTCTTTTCTGAATATTGAGGTGGGAAATTTTTGTGAGCATCATGTCTTATACCGGATCAGAGGAGAATGGAGACACAGTACGTCATGTCGAAACTGAGGAACAGCAGCATGATGAAATGGTTAATCAGGTGAACTGTGAGGAGGATGCTAGGATATTTTTGCAATGGCCTGTTACTGCCGAGCGGTTGGAGGGTGTGAATCGGTACGGTCTTCAATGCCTGGCCACAGCTATCGGTCATGCGGGTACTAGCAGCATGACCAGGGATAACTTGGTAACGTGTGTACTGGGCAGGGTGACTGGTGAGCGAGATGGGTTGAGTGCTCAGAGCCCTTCGGCCATGCTTCCCCTACACTCGACTCCCAGCCATCCCAGTAGTTTGCCGACCCCGGGTACGCTTCCACAGGTGGGTGGTGACTGGCAGGGAGGGTTGCCCCTGGGGGGACCACCGGTAATTTCAAACATTGTAGCACCTTCACCTCCTCAAGGGTTATCTCCAGAATTATTGTTTCGGCTCGAATTAGCTAAGATCGAAGAGAGAAAGGCTATCAGGGCATCTGAGATTCAACAGCAACAAAGGGCAGGTGAGCAGCAAATAGAGCTAGCAAAAATCCAAGCTGAGTCGACTAGGTACTGTGCCGACAGGGACGTAGAGAAGTCGCGAGTAGAGACAACGGGACAGCGACTTGGGGCTGGTAACCGTGCTCCTGATCAATCTCTCTCGCACTTATTGAAACTGGTTCCGGTGTTTGATGAGAGTGGGGTAACAGAATTTTTCGCACGCTTTGAGAAGAAGTGCCAGGAACACCAGTGGCCAGAGAATAAATGGGCAGCACTTGTATCCTCTAGATTAATAGGCAAGGGTCTTAAAGCCTACGATGCGTTACCTTTGGAGTCATGTATTGTGTATGAGGATATCAAGGAGGCTGTCCTGAGGGCTTACGAACTGCAACCAGAAACGTACCGTTTGAAGTTCCAGGGTGTAACTAAAGGCCCGGTCACACTGCCTTTAGCGTCTGCAGCGCGAGTAAATTTCCCCGAAATTTTTTAGCCGCTGTAACACGCGGTGGAAAATGTGAAAAATTGGCTAACACGTGGTTACCCGTGGTATGCCCGCTGAACAGACGCCGGCGCCTGTTCAGCGTCCTGACCGCTGGTGAAGCGCGACTGGAGCGCGGGTAAGCGCGGGAAAATCTCCACGTGGTGACAGGCAGCGGCGGGTAACCGCGGCTGCATCACGCCTGACCCACGGGTGATCACGTGTACAGCACGGCTGGTCCACGTGTGCAGGGCGGCCGTTTCGCGGGCTATCACGGGTACTGCGCGTGTGTACCACGCCCCCACCACGGGTATATAAGGAGCCCGGGCAGGCGGTAGAAATCATACTCGCTCCAGACACCACAGTGCACACTCCAAGACGAAACTCCCAGACTCCCAGACTCCCAAGATGGCTCCCAGGAGGTTACCCACCAGGAAAGCCCCCAACAAGGGCAAGAGGCCACCAGGTGTCCCTGTGGAGGTGCAGCCGGCAGCCGAAGATGCGAGTGCAGAGGTGGAGGCCAGTCCTGCTGCACTTCAGGAGGAGGAAACATCTTTTGAAGGTCAGTACAATTTATGTTATGGGTTTTCAGATATTTCTATATTTACCTATAATTATTATGTGTACAGTGTTAATTTGGAATAACGTGCAATGCATACTATGAATAGAAACAATACAATAGAATGATATTTTATCTAGTGTGCCATATTTCCATTTGTAAACGCATGTATATGTATATATTGTATACCCGATTATTGTCTATCTCTAAATACCTTTAATTTTGTGCCTTTTCAGGTGTTGCATCTCCTGCCACCACCACAGCTGAGAGCACCATTCCACCAGAGGAGGAGGAGGAGGAGGAGCCTGATGCCTCTCATTCCCCGGGGCAATCCCCACATGAGGAGGAGGAGGAGGAGGAGCAGCAGCAGCCGGCGCCCAAGAAGGGGAAGAAGAAGGCTGATGGTGCTCCGAAACAAGGCTGGAGTCTCCCCGACCTAAAGGAGCAGGAGCTGGTGGAGTGGCTTCAGGCCAACACCTACCTGTGGCTCCGCAGTACTAAGGACTACCACAGAAAGAAGGCTGCGTGGGAGATGAAGGCCAAGGAGCTGGGGGTCAGTCTGAAACACCTACAGAACTGGTGGAAGAACGTAAAAGACTGGTACGTCAAGCTGTCCAAGAGGACCAGTGGCCAGGCAACCAAGCTGTTGACCGCGAGGGACAAGTGGGTGTTGAAGAACATCGCCTTCTACAAAAGTAAGTACATCTCATTATATGTATTTGAGAAGCTTGGAAATGAAACAAATATAGTTAAATACAGTAATATTATTTTATAAAATCATGACCAAAGTTTATTAAACATCATATCACTGTATTCACAAAGTAAAGGTGTAAATTATATTCCCAGAAATATATAAATATGTATTTGTCTATGCCATTATATTAAACAAATGTTTAACTTGTTTCAGGTTCCATGCCCACTGATGTCCCGGACACCCTAGTCAGCCTGCCCCGTTCCCCATCTTCCACCGGTTCCGCCTCCTCTGCTGCACCTGCTGCTTCCGCCCCGACCTCCCAGGCACAGGAGTCACATGACTCCGGGGATGCCAACATCTTGGAGGACATGGAGGTGGCAGGGACGGAGCAGGCCTCAACAAGCCGCCGCAATAGGAGGACTGCAGGCTATGAGAGCCAAGAGGAGGGCTGGATGCTGGACCTCCGATCCACCATGAAGGCCAACCAGGCACTGCTGGAGAGGCTGCTGCAGGAGAGGCCTCAGCCCCAGACACGTAGGGAGGCCTTTATACGCTATGTGTCCGACATCCTGCGCACTGTCCCTGACGAGGAGTACCAGGTGCTGCACGACATAATAGCGGACACTTATTATTTCTATTATTTGTGAAATATGTATTATTTATTTTATTTTCTTAATAAATAACTGTATAATTTTCCATATGCTTGTTTCCATTCCCTTAACTTGACTGTTTTTCATAGGTTTTCTATAGTAATAATAATAATATCTTAATAATAAATACTCACAATAATAATAATAATAAGGAAATAAATAATAACAATAATATTATAATAATAAAGCCTGAGCGAAAATAGGACTCAAGAAAACAACAAGTGAGGCGGCTATTAAATATTTATTATGTAACACAATATTATGGTAGAACAGTTATATGTTCAGTCAAATAAATTGGGTGTTTACAATAACTTAAAAGGTATCCACCAGTAGCTTGGCAAATCGAGCCAAATATATAGGTCCCAGAGTACACGCGCTACACACGCAAATGCACGTGAAAACACGCGGAACAGATGCGGTACAACCGTGCTATGACCGTCATTAAACCGCGATTACCCGCTAAAGGTTCGCGTCCTATCGCGTGTAACCACGTACTTACCGCGGCCGTAGCACGTCTTTACCACGTCTTTACGCGTCTTTACCACGTCTTTATCACGTGTGTACCATGTGTGCCCCCCGTGGCCACCCGCGGTCTCAAGTTTTGAGCAGCTCAAAACTTGAGACCGCGTGTGATTTTTCTAGCCCGTGTGGGTGCGGCTGTATCGCGTCCTTTCACGACTTATATGCGTCCAACAGCGCTTGCTTCACGTTCACACATTTTTCGCCGTGAGACGTCCGCGATGCGACCGCGAAGGGCAGTGTGACCGGGCCTTATGGGAAGAGATAGCACCTTTTTGGAACACGCCCGGGACTTGTCCGATGCTATGGGGAACTGGCTCCGATCTGAGAAGGTAACAACGTTTGATGGAGTTAAGCAGTTGATGATGTTGGAGCAGTTCTTTAAGAGCACGGGCGGTGATCTAACTTTGAACTTAAAGGAGAAAAACCCAAGAACTCTAGTCGAAGCAGCAGAAATGTCTGATCGACGGCTGTCGTTGATTCGGGGTTGCGGGTCCTCACAGAAGTACGATGCAAGTGCTAGGGACCGATATCCTCCCCCTCCCCGTAGCAATGACACATTTAAACAGAAGAGCCATGAAACTAAAACTGAATCCAAACCTTACACCACACCGTATGTGAAAAGTCAGGGGCCTTTTACATCACAGTATAAGCCGAAACCGAAATTTATGTGTTTTAGTTGCCACCAGGAGGGTCATAAGGCAAATGAGTGCCCTTGTCGACCTCCTCTGGCAGCCGTGTCTTTTGCTCACGGCATTGGAGTGTTCAAGAGGGCATCGGAGTTTGTTAGAGGCATTTCTTTCGAGGTAAATACACTGCCAGTGCAGAAGGATCTGGAAGGCTTATTCCCTGTCCGTGATGCCTTTAGTGACCACAGGGGACTCGGTTGTGTGGAGTGGGGGGGTAGAAGACATGAGGTGAGAATTTTGCGTGACACTGGGGCATCGCAAACACTGTTGAGAAATTTCACTGGTAAACCTGCCAATACGGCGCGGGTGGTTGTGGTTCAGGGAGTTAATGCGACAAGGTCATACCCGCTTGTAAGAATGAAGATGGAAGTTGATGGTGTGACTAGGGACCTGTATGTAGGAATTGTGGAGAAGTTACCTGTTGGGGGCGTCGACCTCCTTCTCGGCAACGACTTTGCGGGACCTACTTCTGAGGCTCCACCCTTGGTCGTTGCCGAGAAGCCGGCTGACGTGAGTAGGGAGGAGCAGGAGTGGGTTGAGAAGTGTCAGGTGCAACCTATGGCGTGTGTTGTCACCAGATCTCCTGCATCCAGGGAGTCACATTCTGGTCAACAATCTTTAGATCAGCGGAGGAAGGGTACCGAGAAGGGGTTGAAAGTTGATGCGGTTGAGAGTTTAGTATCAACGGACCTTCTCGGGGACTCATTATTAGGACCACATTTCGAGCCTGGAGAACACCCAGTAACTGTTCCTGAAAAGGCAGAGGATGGGCTTAAAAAGACGAAAGAGTTGAAGGACGACAGTGATGCACAGTCGGGAGATGTAGCAACCCTGACGCGTACCCTATGAGAAATGGGTCGGCGAAGACGGTGGTCCGAAACTTGCTAGTGTATTTTTCCCGGTATGGTTACCCGCAGGGGTTTCAGTCAGTCCAGGGACCCAACTTCACTTCTAGCCTCTTTGTTCAAGCAATGCCGCAGCATGGGATTGTTGGGGTTGTGTCATCTGCGTATCATCCGGAGAGCCAGGATGTGTTAGAGCGATGGCACTCAGCCTTAAAATCTGTGCTTCGTTGTTGTTGCTTTGAGAGTGGGAAGGATTGGGATCTTGGCCTGCCATGTGTTTTGTTTGCTGTGCGGGAGGTACCTGGGGAAGGTTTGGGATTCAGCCCTGATGAGCTCGTCTTTGGACACCATGTCAGAGGGCCTCTCCATATGGTTGAAGAAGTATGGGAGGGCGCAGAAAAACCTTGTTCTATGCTCAAGTGTGTCCTCGACAGTCGAGAATGGATGTTGCGGAGTCTGGAGTTGGCTGGCCATAATTTGACTAGCTCTCAGGCCCTCAGGAAGGACAGGTACGACCTCAAGGTTGAACTCAGGGAGTTGCACGTGGGTCAGGAGGTGTTGATTCTACTGCCCCTTGTAGGTCACCCCTTATCCGCAAAGTACGCTGGTCCTTATAGGGTGCTGGAGGAGCTATCAGACCTGGATTACTTGGTAGCCACTCCAGACAGACGGAAGCGCAATCAGTTATGTCATGTTAATCTCGTGAAGGAGTATGGGAGGCACCCCCCTGAGCCTCTCACTGTGCCTGTGATGACGTTTAGCAGTCAAGGTGGAGAAGGAGAACGGGACAGTCAAGCTCAGGTGGAGGATAACTGGAAGGATAAGAAGTTCAAATGGGCGCCTGAGTGTGAGAAGGTGTTTAGAGAAGTAAAACACCTGTTGTGCACTCACCCGATCCTCAGGGCCCCTGACTTTAGCCTACCTTTCCAACTAGCAACGGAGGCTAGTGGTGTGGGGGCTGGTGCTGTCCTTGTGGAAAAGGACGATGATGGGCTGGAGCATCCTGTTAGTTTCTGCTCGGAGAAGTACAATTCGACCCAGGGGAGCTGCTCTGTTGTCGAGGAGCTGCTGGCGGTTGTGCTTGCGCTGGGGCATTTCGAGGTCTATGTTCCAGCCTATGGTCCGGTCGTTGTAGTCCACATAGATCATCACCCTCTCAAGTTCTTGGACCAGTTTCACAATCGGAATATGAGGCTGACCAGGTGGTCACTAAGGTTACTGGTATATAACCTGGACATACGCCATATTGCCGGTTGTGACAACATGGTTGCAGATGGTCGTTCAAGGGTATATGATCCTGGGTAGATTGACACACGGGTAGCCTCCTGCTTTAGTTTGAATAGTATTTTGCGCTTGGTGCTTGTTGGCTCGCGGTTGTAGCCCAGCGTATTGGGTCGTAAAGCAGGAGTTGAGCATTTGGTATAGAAGAAAAAACTAGGCTTGCCCCTATAGTGCAGCCGAAATAAACAAATTAAAAACATAAAAATCAAATAAAAACTCTTTCTTTGATAGTTGAATTTTTCCAGTATGTTATAGCAGTAATTCTGAGTTGCACTCCTCTCAGAATGCTGGGCTAGAGAAGCTCGCTCTTGAGGAGCATAACTACATATAATTTAACCTATTGTGTTGGGGAGGGTTATAATTTTGTAAAATGTTTTGTTGAGGAACTGTGCCAGATATTTTACTGCCGCTGGGTGATGGGAAGTAGAGATATAGCATGGGTTCTAAACATCAGATTTTTGTGAGCCTTGGGCCTCTGAGAAAAATCTTGGGGGGGGGGGGGTGACGTTAACCACTCCGTTAGAACCGCATGGCTTGTCCTACAGTGACTTGCTAGGATCGCCAGGACAGTGGATGTGGCTACAGTTTGTGTATTGTTGTGTGCTTTATTTCATATGAAAGCTCGTGTCATGGGCAGTCCAGAAAGGCTCTTTGTTTTCACCCATGTCAAGGCTTTATATATTTAATTGTAAAGTATATGTTTTATCCTTAACTAGCAATGATAGGATCAGAGAGAGAGAGAGAGTAGAACAGAGTGAGAGGGGGCGCGTAGTGTTTTGCTATACTCGATGACGTCATAGCTGGCTGGCCTCGTGGGGATTGGTTGAGGGAGTTCTTTACCATGCTTGGTGACATAATGTTTTGCTAGCTACTTTGGTAGTGGTTAGAGGACTTGTTACCGCTTTTTTCCCACGTGGCTCGAGCTAGTGCGAGTATATATACAGCTCCCTCGCCACTTTCTCCCTCAGATCTGGTTTCTAGAATGCATCCCTCTTATCCCTTGATACCTGTTCCCCGCTCTTCACCTGTGAATCTTTTCCTCTGCCTACCTCTCTCTTTTTCCATATCTTTCACCACCTTTTATTAATACTATATCCCCTCTGGTTAACTCTGAAAAATCAGCTTCATGCTGGCCAGTTGTATTGTGCGTTAAGGTCTGATATAACCTATGTATGTTTAGTTGTTAAAGATAAGTTGATCACGAAGCATTGGTTGGCTTTCATATTGCCGCTTCCTATAATTATTAGTGTTCTGCTGGATTAGATAATGCTAGACTAGGGGTCTGATATTATAAGGTATTGTTTCCTACGAGTGCTGGCTTTAGGTAAAAGCTGCACGACATACCTGAGAACTGGAGTTGATTGGGTAAATTCTAGTCTGTGTGCCATTGAGAGTAGAGCATGCACGAATGAGGGCTTTTTGCCTATACCATTCTGCACTGTTCTAAGCTCGGTTGTTTTTCTTTGAGGTACGCCAGGAGAACGCTTGATACTTCGGTATTAAGGTTTCTCAAGAGAGCTACCCTTCACTATAACGTAATATTTGACGCACAGACTTGAGATTTACACTAGGCTATGCGACATGCCATGCGCACCAGTATCTCGTATTATTGACTCTAGCTAGACTTTATCAATCATAGTAGACATTAAGTATATTAAACCAAGTACTCTTTTTATGCATACCCATTTATGATTACACAAGCATTTCGCAGCCTAGTTTGATGTATTGAAACACAAACGACTTAGGCTCTTTTTGTTGAGAGGAATACTGCATTGTTGTGGCGATCATTATTATTGTTGTAGTGTTTAGGATATTCTTGGCTCCGACGGCATTATATATTCTGCCTTTTTGTGTGCATAGCCTGCACGAGCATTGTTCCGCTGCCTGCCTTTTTGGGTTCCATTTCCGATACGAGCATCTTTATAGCATCTAACATTTAAAGAAGATTCCTTGTTGGTGTTGAAGGACTTTAGTGCACTTTCTTTCATGCAGGAGTGCCTGACACTTATTGATTAAAGTAACGTAAGCTGTAACTTCTCTTACCACCTTACTTTGCATACCATAACCAAGCACCTTCGGTTATAGGTAGTAAAAGGCTGTTTTCACATAACATTAAGCCTAGAGTAGACGCACATTTATTGAGAGTTTAATAACCTATTATTGCATTTAGAACTCTATAGAGTATTTGTGTTCTTTGTTCACTGGGAATATACATCAGAGGTTGGATCTAGCGCTTTCCGTTGTAGCATTTATGCCATTACTAGTCCAATGAATAAGAGCCCTGATATATTTAAACCTCAGTTGTAACACCCATCCCATGTGTTTTCAGGAAAACAAATATAATTGACAAGTGGCTGGTCCTGGAGTTTACTTTTTTATTAAATCGCTTGGGGTCCAGGGGGTTAATTCTTAAAGAAATTATATTATGAAACTGCCATACAACCATTGCCTGTGAACATTGACGGAAAAATCACTCGTGTAACATATATAGTCTTAAGACAACAGAGTTCTCGTAAGCCGCTACACACATTTATGACGGGTTCTTTATCTGTCTTTGTGAGAGGTCGTAAATTATCCTTGTGGGTTATACAACAACAAAAGACGAGGGTGACCAGACAACCTGACCATTAGACCATTTCAACCAGTGGATCTCAACCAATGCCAACTCTACTGAAAGGTTAGGCCTGGTTAGGTTATATAGAGCTAATTATAGTTTGTTATATTTAAAGGCAGGCAGTTGGTTTTTCGAGTCCTCCTCCTCCCTCATGTTTAGCCTTATTAGTTATAAGATTTCAAGACATTCACCCCATTAGTTTTGCGATTTTCAGACCTTTTGCCCCATTTCTTTGCCAATATTAAGACCTTTCGTGCCATTTAGGTGTCTATTTTTTCACTGGCGAGCGATAACGAGCCTGTATTCGGCCAGGGCACTTTTCTACCGAACAATGTACAAATTTATATCGATGGGGGGTCTTGTGGGTGTTTTTTAAAGTTTGATAGAGGTTTAGAGAGCAAATTAATCCCCTTCCTTAAACCATTGAGCCGAACCATTAAAATATGCTGCACAATACCGTCTGGGCTCCCTTAAGCTTATAGCTTAGCTATTACAGTACAAAGATTTTACAGCCAAATATGGTGTTATTTGTGAAAACCTGTCAATGATATGATGCAGAGAAATACACGTTTCATATTGTCCATTAAATATCGAGAACACAACAGCTAGGAAATTAAACTTTCCGCCAGGTTGTAAAACAAAATCAATAGAGTATAATTGGTATTGGTTGAATTGACACTGTTTGAGATGTATTGCTTGAAATGGTCTACTGTTGAGTTGTCCAGAAGCTATTGATTATACCCTATTCCAAATATGTAGGACAAAACTCTTGAACATCAACTTCTATAGCTCACAAACGACTAAAGTAATCGAGCTACAATTTCTACCATTTTGGGAAGTCAGCCAAGGGAATAGGTGTGGAGATTTATAGCCCATTTGCTCTGACCTTTTTTGATGTATAGAGGTCACGGTTCATGATGCCTGGACTCCCTAATTAGAACAGGTTATAGCAGAGTTTGAGTCAACTTGATAGCTTGATATGGACAGTTGACAAAAGCGAAATAGTCTAAGGGGAGGTTTTTATTTTGTTCCCTAGACCTCCATCAAGCTTAAAATTACACCCCTTAGAGCCCCTTTCAAGATATATTTGTACATTTTTTGGTAGAAAAATGTCCCGGCCGAAAGCCGGTTCCTCTTAAATTACAGGCTCGCTATCACTTGACATCGAACAAATCGACACCTAATTGGCACGAAAGGTGTTAACATTGGCAGTAATTGGGCGAAAGTTCTTAAAATAGCCAAACTAATGGGGCGAACGTCTTAAAATCTCAAAAGCAATGGGGCTAAACATAAGGGAGAAAGGGGCCCAGAAAAAAAAAACTTACGTGTAAATCTCCCCTTAACGTTGATAATATAATTATATAAGGGGTTGATGAAGCCGGCTTCTTGATAGGCGCAGTCACAGAAGTTACATATCCGACAAAACTACACGACTTTATGCAGTTTAAGAAGGACGTATATGTTATTAAAAGAGTTGATTGAGATCGTCTTTACCCATTTGGCATTTGAGTCGTAGAGGCAGATTTCAAACTAAAGTAAATCGTCTAAGGGTAACCAGAAACGGATGAAAATGACGTAATGGTTGTGAAAGGGTTAACATTCCTACTGTTTATGGCTGTTGGACTTGGATGCCGTCGTTGAACACACGTAAACTAATAACTGGGTACGATAAACACCTATTCCTCGTTTCACGCTATTCATCACATAAAGCCGTTGTAACACGAGCGCTTTTTCCGTCAATTTTCCATAAGCAAGTTTTTTCTCGTATTATTTCGGGACTTTTTCGCGCTGGTATCGGAAACTAGACTGAAGGTAGATTATGTTAGGCGGCTGAATTCTGATAAGTGTAATTCTTTAAGCTTCCAGACCCTAATTGCCCGTAAAAATTGCTCAAAAAAGGGCTCGTGTGACTCCGGCTTAACTCAATATAAACAGCTCAAAGTGCGCCTGTTGAGAGAACCATGAACGAATGTCATCTCACGCAGTTTACACTCTAAATTTCGTGTGATCAGTACAGAACACTCACGTAACAACCTTGTGCACTTAAGGGGACAGTGGCTGTTTGTTTGGTCTATTAATTCAGTTATTAATATATTTTGTTAGTTTCCTCCCTACACCTCCATCAAGCTTCGAAAAACACCCCCTACATTTTTTCGGTAGAAAAAGGTCCCGGTCAAAGGCCGACTCCTCCTAAAATTACAGGCTCGCTATTGCTCGCCATGAAAAAATCGACACCTAAATGGCACGAAGGGTCCTAATATTGACAAAGAAATGAGGTGAAAAGTCATAAAATCCCAAAACTAATGGAACCATCGTCTTAAAATCTCAAAACTAGTGGGGCTAAACATTAGGGAGAAGGGGGTCCAGAAAAACGGTCTGTATGAGTATACTATACCGGTAACCTTGTTTGCCACACAGGACTTTTCATCCCTTCAGTATATGGACTTTTGATCCCTTCAGTATATGGACTTTTGATCCCTTCAGTATATGGACTTTTGATCCCTTCAGTATATGTAGGCGTATTCCTTATTAAGTATAGTTCATTTGTGGTAATGTTGCGTGATTATATTAGATAAGGAAGAACCCTAAGTATAAATAACACCCCGTTCTTAACATTAATCATCAATTACAAACCCCAATGTACTTGAATAAACTAATGAAAGCATATGGTCCTCCCGGGATTCGAGCTCGGGACACCGCACCCAGAACATAATCACCTAGACAAATTATCTCAATAAAAGCTTCCTCGCTCAAATATTCTTCCTAAACTAATATAATTGTTTAATTAGAGCTATAAGCAGACAGAAAAGGGTTGAGACAATTATGATGGATTAAAAGGAACTGTTTTAATATTGTAGCTCATGTTAAGAAACTGTATGTGTGTGAGTTATATTCTGTAGCACTGCGTTTCATTAGGCTACTTTACGCCTGAGTGTGCCAAAGTAGTGGTAGAGAGAAGGCGGCAGACAGATCGTAAACGTAGAATCGTAAGTGGTCGTAAGGGGATGGTCGTATTAAGGGGAGGCAGACCGTTTTTCTGGACCCCTTTCTCCCTAATTTTTAGCCCCACTAATTTTGAGATTATAAGACATTAGTTTGGCGATTTAACACCTTTCGCCCCATTTCGTTGTCAATTTTAAGATCTTTCGTGCCATTTAGTTGTCGATTATTTCCTGGCGAGCGATAGCGAGCCTGCAATTTTAAGAGGAACCGGCCTTTGGCCGGAACATTTTTCTACCGAAAAATGTACAAATTTATCTTGAAGGGGGGTCTAGGGGGTGTTTTTCTAAGCTTGATGGAGGTCTAGGGAGGAAACTAAAACAAATATATGAATACATGAATTAATAGACAAAACAAACGGCCAGTCTCCCCTTAACTAGAATGGCTGGGGCATCAAATACTCCACGAAGAAATTGACAAAGAAATTATTTGTCAGTTTAGTTATTTATCTACGTCTGCCTTGGTTTCATTTTATCTACGGACCATTTATTATCGTAATCCCTAACCTCTGTAACTGAAAAAGGGCTAGAGCAAATGGGCTGCGTATGTCTACCCCTAATCCCTGGCTAACTTCCCAAATGGTAGACATATTAGCTGTATAATTATTCTAGTCGTTTCTCAGTTATAGGGGTTAGTGTTTAAGATTTATGACCTAATTATAATGAACGTATTAAAAGTTTGGAACGTTTCAACCTTTCGTCGCCGTTCTATACTACGGTGTTAACAAAGGACATTTAGAGTACGGTTTGCAAAAATAAAAATAAAATAAATAAATAAATACACTTTTGTTTTTTATTCATTAGCAATAGATTCTAACGGACCGGTCTATTTAACGGACCATATCATATGCAAAGAGTGACAGTATTCCTATTAATTCTTGTCATAAAACTTTATAGCGCTGCAAATAATACCCGTAAAAATAACACTAAAATTCGGGAAGTTACTATTGGAAAAATAAAATAAAATAAAACTATTATCCCCTTCAGTACCATGGCGTGTTTTTACCATTTACTCAAGCTAAAGTCCGGCGATTTTATGCAATTCAGAGGGTTTATCGAGATTGTATTTAACCCTTTGAGTCGTCAAAGTAGATTATAAGCTAAAGGAAATCGTCTAATGGTAACCAGAATATGATGAATATTACGTCATGGTGGTGAAGGGGTTATTATATTGGGACGGTGCTTTAGCTTTTATTAATCTTCTGGTTACTTATATAGCGCCCGTATCTCCTCCTTCGAGGATTCACAAGCGCTTGGCTTTCTTTAGTCTACCAGAGACCATTACCCATCCCCCTTGCTCATGTGGAGATGGTAACCGCCGGCTATATCCCAGAAAAACTTTTCAATCTGAGCGGGGATTGAACACGAGACCTCGAGATGGGAATCAGGCACGCTGTCAACTGAGCCAGCCGGACGGCTGGCGCATTTGACGCGCATTTCATCATATTATGGCAACTATTAGACGATTTTATTCAGCTTCGGAAGGACGTCTACCAATTAAAAGGCTGCAGACTATAACAATCAATCCTTGTAACTACCATAGATACTTGCTAATCTGCATAAAAGTGTCTACATGCAGCGACATAAACATGAAAAGACTTCGCCGGTAACGTAAGGGTTAAGGAGGGATGGTTGTTTTTTCTGGCCCCCCCCCCCCCTTTTCCCTCATGTTTAGCCCCATTATTTTTCAGATTACATTACCATTAGTTGCGATTTTAAAACCTTTAACCTCACATATTTGTCAATATCAAGACCTTTCGTGCCATTTAGGTGTCGACTTTATCCTGGCGAGCGATAGCGAGCCTGTAGTTAGGAGGAACCAGTCTTTGGCCTGTACATTTATCTAGAAGGGGGATGTTAGGAATATTTGTTTAAGCTTGATGGAAGGAAGGAAAACAATAAATACAAAATAGATCGACCAATGAATAACATATCCCCTTCAAACCATAACAAACTGTTCGGCCATATACGAAGATACTGGAACGATAATGTAGCATCACTCCTCTGGCATCATATGTGACGTGTATAAATGAGGTGCTACTATTTAGTGTGCCAACACAAAATAAAGCAGCTATATTATCGAAAGTTCCACAAATATATAATATATATATATATATATATATATATATATATATATATATATATATATATATACTGTATGGTTTTAATAATAAAAACAAATATATATAATACTGTAAATTAAAAATATAAATAACTGGGATTATCGAAGGTTTTTAACGCAAATGACTGTTGACTTTACGGGTTGTTTTGGCAATGGTTCTGCATATCTTGTGACCGTAAAATAAGATAATCTATATATTTATGACAGATGCAAGACACAAAAACGGGAAAGAACGCGAAACAGGCAAAATTGAAAGTTTCATCAAGTCAATAAGACAGGAAAAGATGACTCAGGAGAATGATAGAAAGGTGGTGTGTATTTTAATTTGTTCCAAAGGCTAACATAAAACGCCTTTTCAGACATCATTGACACTAATAAATGCCCACCCAGACTCCTTTCGAGCAATTTGTACATTTTTCAATAAAGAAATGTCGCGGCCGAACGCCATTTTTCATTTAAGTCGCCCAGAAAAGAATGGACACCTGAATGAAGGGAAGTGTCCTATTATCGCCAAACTAATAGGATAAAACGTCTTAAATTCTCCAAACTAAAGGAGCGAAACAGGATCTCCAGAAAGGTGATACCAAGACAAGTTGGATAATGTGAAAGAGAGAGAGAGAGAGAGAGAGAGAGAGAGAGAGAGAGAGAGAGAGAGAGAGAGAGAGAGAGAGAGAGAGAGAGAGAGAGAATATTGACATGTGGTGTGGATCTGAAGGGATGAATAGTGAAGAGGAAATGAAGATTGGGCACAGGACAATATACAGTATATATAGAGAGAGAGAGAGTTAGATAGATAGATATAAACAAAACAATTTGCTATATCATTTGAGCATACTCGATTGTTTGATGTTTAAACATCTATAACTTAATTCCTTATTACAATTATCATACCCGAACGTATATCCTGTATATCCTTTATAATTCAATACATCTGTTAATATATTTGTTTGCATTTGTAAATATATACGTGTTCTTCTTTACACCTGATCGAGAATATTGACTTGATCATTCTTTTGCTATGGTATATAAAAAGAGGGTTAAATTTGAACTACTAACCATCCCATTAGCATCCACTGAACGAAAAGGCGAATCCTTTCGTTTATCGCTGATTTTTCATGCCTCCATTTTTATTTTTTGTTACTAAGTTTTTATAACGAAATACATTTGTTGGTATGAAAACGTCGTATTAATATGATATAGATATATAGTAGATTCATATTTTGTTATTATAATTACGAAATGACCTGATAATGGACTGTTTTTTAACGTAAAACACTCAGAATTATGTAATATACAAAAATCAAGCGTTTATAGATGCTGATAACAAAAGAGATATGTTTATGCCTATTGATACCAAATAATTAACTATTTATTTTGTGAAAATGCTATGGGAGCACATATCGTGCCTAAATAAGACCAATTATTGTCATGTATAACATTCACGAACACAGAACCAACGAAAGTGTTTGTTTATTAGGGTAGGCATTGGTGAAACAAAACAAAATAGCATAATAATAGGAATACGTGGAGGAAGTATGTTAGGGAGAACACATGAAGGTCTCTGTACCCTTTAAATGACAAATCTGGAAGGTATTCATTCTAGATGTTGATGTGAAGCGACTTTGTTGTGGAAAATGTATAGCATCTGAAGTGAAGCCAATGATTATGGTGGATGGTAATTGATTGGTGTTCCGAATGCTAGAGTGCTTACCTTTGGTTGGCTTCTATTATAATATATTTCCCTGTCGTATTCGTTTCCTTTCCAGGGTATCTAGCTGATCCTCCCTACCACTTTAAAGGAGTGTGGCTACTTACTGACTTGACTAACTACATGTACTGTATATATGTACCATGCAAACATTCAACTCGTACTTCATGACCAACACATGTTAATGATTGTCTTCGATTAACTGCAAGTTCTTAATTATTAGAAGCATTTTATGCCTCTCAGTGGTCATTGCATGTATTTGAAGGAGCTACTTCTCAAGCTGCATGATATATCATCAACAAGTTGCCAGAATAAAAGGAATAATAGTGTAACAGTACAGAGAAGGTTAAACTGAATTAAATGAAAAACCTGTTGCGTCTCACCTTACAGAGTCCAATGAAGAGCAGGACGCAGGTTACCAGCCCGAGGAGTGAGAGGGAGAGCATTAGTAGCCCCAGGTACCAGATCACTGTGGAAATGGAAAATACTAGTGAAAAATGAAGAATACATATGGAAAATGGAAATACATGTGGAAATGGAGAATACGAATGGAAAATAGAGCATACATATGGAAAATGGAGAATACATATTCACAATGAAAAATACATATGGGAAATGTCCATTATACAAAACAAAACTCGAACAAAACTGCTACACATTCTATGATTAATATTTTGGACTCATATTTAGAAGGTGTATTGTATGTTTATCAGGTTGTGCCCCTCTAACCCCTAATTATTTGGGACTATGGAGATGATTGGCATGGGTACTCAGGGGCTTTCGAGATATTTTGTTGAAGTGAAAATGTAATAAAAAAAATAAAAATAAAATAAAAAAAATATATATATAAATCAATACATAAAACAATAACAATATAACAAATAAATACATAAATAGATAAATACTTCATCACACTGAATTTTCTCGAGTAGTTTTGCCACTCTTGGTATGCCTTCCCCGTAGTTATTATATGAATAGTGTTATGCGGGATCATATGATATGAATCGGGATATGATCGGGACAACTCTTTAACCGGCACAGAGAGCGGGTGCCTCAGTCAGTTTACAATAAAAATAATCAGAGTATTTAAAAAAGTAAAAAAATAGTGTTCGAGTTCTTACGGCTAATGATCACTACACACTTATTATCCATACCCGTTTTATTACAGTCTATGTGTTCCATTTACTATAAATACAGTGTAATAAAACACTAAGAATTTGTTTTTCTTTTGCAGTTTCTGAAAAAAGTGCATTGTTGGGTATTTTCCTGCTTTTGTCATTTGATTGATAGTTGGAATTCACACAGATTATTCGCAAAGGTTTAACCCATGAAAGGCGAGTGTCCTCAATTGAGTCTGTAGTGAGTGAAGGCGAGCGTCCTCATATGAGCCAAGGCCTAAAAATACCTTATTAAAAGGCCCCAGTAGCACTTAAAAAAAAAGAAATGGTGTTTAAGTGAGATAATTCCCCTCCATACCTTCTATCACTCCTCCACATGTGTCAAAATCCCCTCCTTCCTCCCTTTCCCTCCCCTTCAATTATCACCTATTTGTCCTCTTATTCCCATATTTATTGGTGTATTTATCATACCAATATCTCCAAACCAGTTCTAAGGCGTGGTCATGTGACTAGCGAGTGTGTGGTGTATCAGAGAGTGTGAGGGAGTGAGTCAGTCTGGCTTCAGGCCTCGCGAGGGGAGGGTGTGGCTTACCTCAGCTCCACACTTCATGAATGACCGGTCGGCAATAATTCGCGATTTTGACCATCCAAACACTATTCCCACTTGTTTTATTGTTGTTACATGTTACTATCTTTATATTAAACGTAAAATAGGCGCATATGAATAAGTAATAACGATATTAATGGTAAAATGACGATTTTAGTCAGGAATGAACCAAATTACCTTCGATTGGCAGGACATTTCAATTACCATACCTACGCACTTTTTAGGTTAAGGGGGCCCACCTCTATTTTTTTGTTCTCCCTCTCTCGGAGTTGTATCCATTCGGCCACATTGTGCCTACTGTTTTAAGACGTTTATCCTACACACAGGATTTCTATTCTCCACGGCAGATCATAAGTGCAATAATGTTGGAACCTGTTTTAACGATCACAATAACCAACACTATTGTACAAATATTACAAGAAACAAATATCTTTATGTAAATGACCAAACTAGATTTGATCATATTCATATCTACAGTAGATATGGACATTTCATTTTCCACTACGTAGACTTCTTTTATCTACAAATCTGTAATAACTTCGAAATAACGAAAGCTCACCTCCAGGTTCATAGAGTGACATGGTATCATTTTCATTAGGCGAATACGTCCTCAAAAGTATGAACATGTTTTTGAATAACTTTTTTTTTTTTTTTTTGAGACAACGGAAGGAAAAACACAGATAAAACAAAAAGGTCCATGTGCCTAAAGGCATCCTCCATTCATAAAATGTTTGTAACAACTGCATTTACACATTTGTAGATTGTAAGTTTGTGGAAAGCAATTCGAGGGAAGTGAATTCCAAAGAGTAGTAGTTCTAGGGATAAATGAATTTTGATAAGCAGAAGTTCTGCATTGTGGAGGAGAAAGTGTAAATTCATGGGCGCTCTCAGCTGCCCTAGTTCTACGGGGAAAGATGTGGAGAGGCGGCACAATTGAAGCAAGTTCCTCGGAACAATTGCTGTGAAAATATCTAGAATAATGCAAGGGATGCAACGTTTGTTTCTTCGTATGGATAATGTAGGAAGGTCCTGTGTGATTGCAGGGTTATTGATTAATCTAATAGCTTTATTTTGAATTCTGTCCAACTGCCTCAATGCAACCACTATATATATATATATATATATATATATATATATATATATATATATATATATATATACTGTATTTATTATACTGTATATACATCATGATCGCTCATTTCCAAACTACCCTCCTTCGGTTTCTATCCCTCCATATGTGCCTTTATCTCTAATTTCCTTTCTGGCCGTTCCATAGCTGTGGTTGTGGACGGCCACCATTTACTTCCCCAACCTACCAACTCCGGTGTTCCTCAGGGTTCTGACCTATCTCCAATTCTCTTCCTATTATCAACTCTGCGTAAGCAGAGTGGTATCGCCCCCCCCGTATAGTGGTACATGCTAACCGAAATGTATGTCTGTCTGTCTGTCTGTCTGTCCGTCCGAGCACTCCTCCTAGACCGTTTGACGGATTTTCACCAAACTTCACATGAACCTTCGGTGCGTGAATTCGACGGTAATTAAAAAATATTTGTTGAATTTGTGCAATAGTTATGATCTTATGTCCTAAAAATGGTTTCCCCCCCCCCCCCAAAAAAAAAAAACCTGTACCTATTCCCAAGCAATGATGATGGCGTTCTGTGTGTGTGTGCCCCGTAGGGACACACTCACACTGAATGCCATCGATCAGGGGGCAACAAAAAAACTCGCCCGCATTTGTTAGGTTTAGTATAATTGACATTAGAAGTGATGGTAGTAATAGTGGGGATATTGTTGATGGTGATAATAGCAGTGATGATGGTTGTAGATTTAGTGATAATGATGACAATAGTGATGATGATGGTAGTGATGATGAGAACAGTAGTACAAAGGAGTACAAAGGGAATCAAGCAACAACAGAGTTGGGTATGCCGTTTTTATTTTGGGCAAAAACGGCACGTCTACTTTATCAACTCTGGGTAAGCAGATGGTATCGCCCCCCCGTATAGTGGTACATGCTAACCGAAATGTCTGTCTGTCTGTCTGTCCATCTGTCCGTCCGAGAACTCCTAGACCGTTTGACGGATTTTCACCAAACTTCACACGAACCTTCGGTGCGTAAATTCGACGGTAATTAAAACAAAATGTTTGAATTTGTGCAATAGTTATGATCTTAGGTCCTAAAAATGGTTTTGCCCCCCCCCCCCCCCCCCGAAGCCACCAGACAACAGGTCTTGTGACCCTTCTAGACTGCTTGTCTTCCAAAACACTGAGGATCAAGTGTCCAAACAGTGGATTAGAGTGGGTAAGGGAACATTGGAAAGGGAACTACTGCCCTGGAACTAATGTCCGTGGCAGGATTAGGAAGTTAGTAGGGGACAGATGGGTTAGTAACTGAGGGGGGGATAAAACAAAGTTATTCATTTACAAACGCAGTCAGTCGCGGGTTTGATGCGAGATAATTGTCTAGGCGAAGTTTAAATGAATCAACGGTGTAGGCAGGTTAGTTGGCGGTAGCGAGTGTGTAGTAGATATGATGGTGAGTGACAGTACTAGTAGTAGTGATGATGGTCATAATAGTATGGATGATGGTGACAGTAGTAATGATGATTGTAAGATGATGGTGACAGTATTAGTGATGTTGGTAAGTAGTAGTGATGACGGTGAAACTTGTAGTGATGATGAGAGTAGTAGTGATGATGAGAGTAGTAGTGATGATGGTGAGAGTAGTAGTAGTAGTAGTAATAGTAGTAGTGATGATGATAGTAATGATTGACTATAGTTAGCGCCAACGAACTTGACAATTTTCTTGACCCGTTAACTTCTCATAACTCAAAATGAATGAAAGCAATCGAGCCGCCATTTCTATCATTAGGGAAGAGCCCATCAGGAAATAGGTGTGGATAATTACAGCCGGTTTGCTCTAGGCCCTTTTGAGTTATGAGAAGTTAAGGGGTCAAGAAAATTGTCAAGTTCCTTGGCGCTACCTATAGTAGTGCTGATGGTGACCCATCGTATAGTTGGGTATGCCGCTTTGATTTTGGGCAAAACGGCACGTCTACTTTATCAACTCTGCGTAGGCAGAGTGGTATCGCCCCCCGTATAGTGGTACATGCTAATCAAAATTTCTGTTTGTCTGTCTGTCTGTCCGTCTGTCCGCCCGAGAACTCCTAGACCGTTTGACGGATTTTCACCAAACTTCACACGAACCTTCGGTGCGAGAATTAGACGGTAATTAAAAATAAATAAAAATAATTTGTGCAATAGCTATGATCTTAGTTCCTAAAACTGGTTTTGCCCTCCGCGCCCCCCCCCCCCCCCCAAGCCACCAGATCCCCCCCCCAAGCCACCAGCCCCCCCCCCCCCCCCCCCCCCCCCCCCTGTACCTATTCCCAAGCAATGATGATGGCGTTCTGTGTGTGTGTGCCCCGTAGGGCACACTCACACTGAACGCCATCGACCAGGGGACGAAAAAAAAACGCCCTCATTTTCCATTCACATATGCATAGCCTACGTGAGTTGCAGTTGGGATGTGTGTACATGCTTAGATTGATATGCAGGATTCGAAGTTGCATAATAAATCGTAGGCAGTGTCCACCATTCTTTAACTGTCTTCGTGGTGCGATGCATAAGGTGTTGATTTTCGGTGTGAGCATCCTGGATTCGAATCCACGGACTGCCACATGTGTTTGTAAATTTCATTAATCGATTTTAGGAGTATAGTTGGTTGTTGGAAGGAACATAATAATTGTTAGGTTTAGTTTAGTTGACATTAGAAGTGATGGTAGTAATAGTGGGGATATTGTTGATGGTGATAATAGCAGTGATGATATTTGTAGATTTAGTGATAATGATGACAGTAGTGCTGATGATAACAGTAGTACAAAGGAGTACAAAGGAAATCAAGCAACAACAGATCTACTGACCCTTCTAGGCTGCTTGTCTTCCTAAACACTGAGGATCAAGTGTCCAAACTGTGGTTTAGAGTGGGTAAGGGAACATTGGAAAGGGAACTACTGCCCTGGAACTAATGTCCGTGGCAGGATTAGGAAGTTAGTAGGGGACAAAAGGGTTAGTAACTGAGGGTGGAAGAAAATAAAGTTATTCATTTACAAACGCAGTCAGTCGCGGGTTTGATGCAAGATATTTGTCTAGGCGGAGTTTAAATGAATCAACGGTGTAGGCAGGTTAGTTGGAGGTAGCGAGTGTGTAGTAGATATGATGGTGACAGTACTACAGTGCATTCATTCGACATATGTCGACAGACCCCGCCCACTTCCCCAACCGTTATCATACGGCTGGCATGACTGTGCGAGGTACGGGTGTCCAACAGGGTTACCAAATCAGCACAAAAATATTATTTAATCTGTTTGCAGAAGTAACTAGAAGAATACAAACTAGTAAATGCCTACCTAATATTGCTAGAATATTACTCCAATATTGATAACATGTGCTAAAAGATTCGGAGTATAGCCAGCATTCTTATTGCTAGGTGTAAAATATTGCCGCTAGATCAAGTCAATATTTATTTATAATTTTAAATTATTAAATATGGCCTACAAAGCCATCTACCTTTCTACATCAACGAGTGAATAAGAAATGTTAAGACTGGAGCCTGTCTTTAACAGCTCCATTCCCTTGTTCAAGTAAATACCTTTTGATCTAGCGGTAAGGTAGCTACATTGGCAACGCTTCTCTCTCAAGGTTTCAACTGTCACTGCGCTGCCATTCAAACGTCAGTTCAGTTCCCTCCTGTCTTCTGAAGGGGGAAGATGGCGTCTCCTGCCCATACCCCTGGCAGACCTGCTGGTTCTCCCCGACTTGTCAGTCAAGCCAGGAATATTGTCTTGAATGTATTCATGTATTTTGATAAGGAGAAAACTGAGCCAGTTGATGTGGTGGTGAAGAAAACCTCTGAGGCAACGAAAGTTTCACAGCCATTAATTAATAAGATCAGAACTCAAGGCAGGAAGATTGAAGGAGTCTTTCATTCACCAGTTTACCAGCAACGGCTTTCACCCATACTTGGACCATTGACAACTTTAATCACTTCACAATATGAGAGAGAGAGAGGGAGGGAGGGAGAGGCATTACGGTTACGGTACCGTACCCTATACACCCAAACGCAGTCGCTCCCTAAGCCTAGCTTAATAATTTTCTACCTCTGCTCTGCCCAAGTAGACGAGGTAACAATGGTAATGGAGTTTACTTATCTGTACTATGGTATATGGTAATATTGAATAGTAAAGAATAACTGCAAATATGCATGTATTAAAGCGCTCTTACATCGTATAATTAATTTTACTTGGAGCTCTTATCAGCTCCGTGGAAAGGTGACAAGTGACTTGTCCGAGATTGCGGTATGATAAGCTCTACTTCGTCTACGGCGCTGGTGGAAGCGGGCGGGGCCTGTCGATATATGTCGAATGAATGCACTGTAGTAGTAGTGATGATGGTCATAATAGTATTGATGATGGTGACAGTAGTAATGATGATTGTAAGATGATGGTGACAGTATTAGTGATGTTGGTAAGTAGTAGTGATGATGGTGAAACTTGTAGTGATGATGAGAGTAGTAGTGATGATGAGAGTAATAGTGATGATGGTGAGAGTAGTAATAGTGATAGTAGTAGTGATGATAGTAATGATTGACTAGTAGTGCTGATGGTGACCTATCGCAGAGTTGGGTATGCCGTTTTGATTTTGGGCGAAACGGCACGTCTACTTTATCACTAATATCACAATCACCATCATCATTACTTTCACCATTATCACCAAGACCACAATCACCATCATCATTACTTTCACCATTATCACTAATATCACAATCACCATCATCATTACTTTCACCGTTATCACTAATATCACAATCACCATCATCATTACTTTCACCATTATCACTAATATCACAATCGCCATTATCATTACTTTCACCATTATCACTAATATCACAATCACCATCATCATTACTTTCACCATTATCACTAATATCACACTCACCATCATCATTACTTTCACCATTATCACTATTATCACAACCATCATTACTTTCACCATTGTCACTAATATCACAATCACCATTATCATTACTATAACCATTATCAATAATATCACAATAACCATCAACATTACTTTCACCATTATCACCAAGACCACAATCACCATCATCATTACTTTCACCATTACCACTAATATCACAATCACCATCATCATTACTTTCACCATTATCACCAAGACCACAATCACCATCATCATTACTTTCACCATTATCACTAATATCACAATCACCATCATCATTACTTTCACCATAATCACTACTATCACACTCACCACCATCATTACTTTCACCATTATAACTAATATCACAATCACCATCATCATTACTTTCACCATTATCACTAATATCACAATCACCATCATC